>SDVV010018801.1:0-13671 GCA_016164225.1 Gammarus roeselii
GTGTTCATCAACCGCTTGTGCACGGGACACACGTGGATAACTCACAACCACCTGATGGATTTCGACATAGGACCAAACGCACCACCTTGCCCCTGTTGCCACCAAGTGGCTATCAGCGTGAAACACTTACTGATGGATTGCAACGCACTCGCGGCAGCTCGACGAGCGTTCCTAGATCCCCCGTGCAACCTACAAAGCCTACTCACGGACCCAACCTACCGTAAAAAGCTTATCGCTTTCGGAAAACACACCGGACTATACGGAGCTGTCTAAACCTCTGACACCTGTGCGAATGAGGTGGTCCCTCCACCTCATTACGCACAGAAACAACTACTCATTTTACGAAGATACGCATTAACTCTATACTCTCTCGTACGCGCTAATACGCGAATATGCCACAGTTAAAATATGTACTGACTCCATCTTGACAAAGCTAATATTTTCGCACGCGAGGTTGTGCGGACTTACCTAAACCAACGACGGTCGCGCCCTACGGGGGAGCCTATTATGACTCACGTTGAGGCTTTGGTGGAAATGAGGCCCAAATCAATCAATCAATCCTCGTCTTACACCAGCTACGACCATAGCCGTCAGACTTGAAACTCGTTAGCAACGGGTCCTGATGGCATATCATATATTCACCTTAAACATCTAGGTCTTCACGCCATTGCGGCCCTGACAGACATCTTTAATTTTTCCATACTACGCAATACAATACCCAACACTTGGAAACGAGGGAAAATCATACCCATCCTGAAACCCAACAAAGCTCCCACAGTTCCAGCCTCATACAGATCATTTTCTCTTCTCTCGAACCCCTCAAAAATCTTGGAGACTGGTTCTAAACTAAATTATTGCCCACATCCCACTCTCCCCCACGCAACACGGTTTCAGGACCCAACACTCGACAACCCCTCTCCTCGCCAACCTCACCCAGACCGTCCATGATGGCCTGAATGAAAAGAAGCCAATCAAACGAACCCTGGTATGTGCTATCGACATTGGTAAGGCCTTCAACACAGTTCCAAAACACGTCCTCATAAACAAAATACTGAATACACAGATACATCCAAACTACAAGAAATGAATTGCTAATTTCCTCTCAGACAGACAAGCACACGCTGTGTATAATAACAAGCTATACCGTACCTGCCCCTTACCCAATGGTGTCCCACTGGGCTTCGTCCTTTCCCCCTCCCTTTTCAACGCCTTCATGCAAGACCTGCCAAATCCAACAGAACCTAACACCTATATCAGCTCATATGGGGACGACCTCATCAATCACACAACACCACAAACACGAGATCGCCGCTGCACACCTCCAGCAGTACCTGAACTCTCATGAAGTCTGGCTGCGGGATAACAGAATGAGGGTGTCAGCTAGCAAGTCTTTCCTAACACTAATAACATTACACCAGACAACAGTTAACACCGTGTTCACCCCCATGTCACGCTTAACAGCACTCCAATACCTCACAGTCCCACTACCACAATCCTTGAAGTAACTTATGAAACGGGGATGACATTCAAACCTCACACAAACAACATTGACGTTAAAGCCATACCAAGACTGAATGTGTCCTGGGTACTTACCTCAACCATCTACGGTCACTCCAAGGAATCGATTACAACACTATATAAACAATTTATTAGGCCCATCATCTCCTACGCAAACACCGCCTGGTCCTCTAACCTTGCACCCACACCTATTGATTCCTAACAAAGGAAACAGAACACTGCCTTGCGCATCGCTACGGTCTGTGCGTAATACACACCAGTTTCCCTCTTGCATAAGGAAAGCAAGGTCCTCCCTCTTAAACACCCCCTAGGCATCTGTTGGGTTCACGGGCCGCACGGAGTCACCGCCCAACCGGAGGGGTGGACACCTTTATTACCCTTCACTATCTCCGTTTCTCCCCCATCCTGATTCGCTTAGTTTTTATTTACCTCATTTGATCTTCCCCCCCCCTAGGCATCTGTTAGGTTCACGGGCCGCACGGAATCACGGCCCAACCGGGGGGTAAACACCCTTATTTTCCTTCAGACTCTCCTCTTCTTCTCCCTTTACTATCTCTCCTTTCCTCCCCCATCCTGATTTGCTTGACTTTTTATTCACCTCATTTGCATCTTATGTTTAGTTCAAATTTCCTTAAACTTTTCTCAGGCTCCTTAACAACTCTCCTAATAGTAGCTGCACACAAACACACGTACGCACACACAGACACACACAATCAAACATTCACACATTGGTCCTAACTATTCTTCTTTCGGGTGGCAAATAACAGCCAAGTTGCGCTCTTTCTTTCATGCAACCTTTTTCTTCGACTATTTTTTCTTCTTCTTTCCTTTCTTGGTGTTCTCATGCGTCTAAATCCCTACACTTAGTGTAGATCTCATGCATGGGATCCCCGTTTTCTGTCTCTTCTTCACCCTCCCCCTCAGAATGTGTTGGAGCGCGTAGCCCGGCACCTTAAGGACTACTGCGGATCCTTGGGGCTCTGAAGCAGGGTAGGTAGTGTGTTATTCCTCCTTACTGCCATCCGGGGAGTGCTGGGACCATATGGCATCAGTCGCCGCGTTGAGAACTTTGACTTTGAACATAAAAAAAAAAATAAGGACTATATTGATACAGCACTGTTTGCTGGTTGGCTCCGGTGCACTAGAAAGCCTCGTAACTCTAATCTAATCCCTCTCAAACATCATCTTGATATGAGAGGGACTCAAATTTTTAACAAGATTGTAGACCAGACACATACCTGCCACCACCTACTGAACCCCGTCAGCAACATACTTTAGTTATCACAACACGACCATTCCTCGTTCTACAGACAACACATCTATGCACTAACAGATACACACACACTTTACAGCCCTTGCATTGGGTGAACACAGAGTCAACACGGTCCTGCGGGATTACCCACCTAAGGTGAACGTGGAGGAGTTGGGGTTGCCCAGAGGTGATCAGGTCCTCATGTCGCGGCTGAAGTGCGGGCACCACACGGCCCTCCACTCATACCAGCGTAGACGGGGGAATGTCTCTTCCCACCTTTGTTTACGATGCAGGGGTTCGCACGATACGGTCGAGCACGTCATGACGTCTTTCCCAGCCGTAGCACCCGGCCGACTCGACCACAGTGCACATGTCGGTGTGTTCCGGGGCTTCGGATTGTGCTCTGGCAGTAGCTCCTCCATCGCAGGAGGAGTTGGGGTTAAGCAACAACTACAAGACAACTCATAAGCTAATAAATCGAGCAAGGGTCCAATATTATTCCATTTCAAAGAATATATCTGTTCATTCAGTTGCTTCTAAATTCGTTACGGTTAGATAGGTAACTTTGGACTGTTTGTATTATCTCTTGGTATCTTCCTGGCAGAGCACTGACTGATCATTGTTTTTCAAACAGTAACAACTTCCAAGTGTTTCTAGAAGAAATATTAAACTTCAAAGTTAGCCCCATGATAAATGTAGCCTAGCGTGAGAGTGCATCAAGCAAATGGTCTGATAATTTTTTATAGTTCTTTATTTCACATTTTTAACGCAACTTTTTTTAAATTCTGTATTGCAGGCTGGAAAAAACTGTATCAGAGAAATCGCACAAATCCAAGGAGCTGTTTGTTTTGAATCAAGATCTTTGCAAGGATTTTGAAATGATGAAGGCCAAGCTGAAGGAATCTGAGAGCTGCTCATCGGTATTGGGAGAGAAGCTTAACGAACTAAGAACGGAGAACTTGGAAATGTCCGCAGAGAACCTCTCTCTGAAACTCCAGCTGGATCAGTTGGATCTAAAGTGTGACCACCTGACGGCCCGAGACCAAGAGTCGAATACACTAACTCTGAGACTCGAGAAAGAACTTCAACCTCTGAGGGAAGAGATGATTGAAATGTATGCAGAGAATACTTCTCTGAAAAGCCAAATGGGACAGTTAAATATCAAGTGTGACCACCTGACGGCCCGAGACAAAGAGTCGCGTACACTATTTCTGAAACTAGAGGAAGAACTTGACCAGCTGAGGAAAGAGAGAGAAGAGTGTCTGGCCAGGGTTGACAGAGCTGAGCTTCAGCACACGGTTGATGGCAAAGAAGTAGCGCAACAGGAACAGCTGACGGCGATGAGGTGCGAGTTGGAGAGGCTGATCTTACTGCGCGATGACGAAAGCAGGGCCGCTGAAAATGAGCTGTTCGAAGTAACCACCAAGAACGAAGAGGAAGTCAGCGGGCTCGCGGTTATGTTGGAGACAGAGAAACAGAAGCACAGGGAGGCGCAGTCAGAAGTGGACGCCTTAACGGACGAACTCGATAGGGTTAAGGAGGGCCTTGGAGTGGCGCGAATTGAGGCTGCGAAGCATAAAGACGGCTTAAAAAAAATGGAGGAGGAACTGGCGAAAGAAGCAAAAGCTCGATATGAAGAGAAGTTGGAATTCACGGCTATCGAAAGAAAGTCAGCTGAATTGGAATCCCAACTTTCTCAGGCTAATAAGAATCTGCAGAATGTTCGCTTGCATCTGGAAAACTCGGAGGAATCTTTAGCTACGCTCGAGAAAGTTTCCGCAGCTGAATCCATGGCAAAGGCCAAGGTTGAACATGAGCTGCAGTGTATTAATGACTGCATTGAGCAAGTCCTCGCGGCTGAAGTTTCTGTGATGGGAAGTTCTTTGATCACGATGCCTTTCTGTGAGGGCCAGATTGTTCCGTCCGACGGTATCACAGATGTGTTAGAAAAAATTAGGTGTAAAATACTTTCCAACCAGGACGAGTTGAAAAAAGCGAATGGCGAACTAGCAAATTATTCATCAGAATTGAAAGACGTAAGAGTTGAGCTTGACAAGAGCGAGACAACTGTTAGGGAACTTGAGGAGAACCGGGCCGTTCAGAAAGAGGCCCTGAAGGCAATTCAAGAGAACGTCGCTCTGACGCTCGAGACGCTTGTAACTTTACGCCAGGACAGGCACCAGGAACTAACTGCTTTGAATGAGGTTGCAATGAAGATCGCGGCGGACTGCAAGCGATCACCAACGGCTCTCGGAGAATCTTCGAAACTAAGAAGCTTATTTGAGAAGCTGCAACAGAAGCAGTCTGTCGTCCGGAAGAACTTAGCGCAACTGGAATGCCTGTTAAGGTCTCTGAGTGATAATTCTGTTCCAACGTTTGACGAGAGCATTTGCGGTAAAAATAAATCACTGTCTGGAGCATCAATACTTGAGGAGCAAGATTCCATCATGGAGGAGGATAGGCCGAACTCTCAGTCGCCTGCCGAAGGGATCAGAAAGCCTCCTGATAGCAAATGCACACAACAACCTGATGACGCGTTGCTTGAAACTCTTCGAAAAGTTTTCATTGTGAAACGTTTTGTGCAGAAAAAATACCATACACAAACTAAGAAAATTGCCCATTTGCGTGCAAGTGAGGCACAGTGGAAGAAAGTGACTAGTAAGCTTGGGAAGGCTGTAACAGAGAGTCAGACTAAAGCGACTCTCCTTCAGGAGCAGTTGAATGAAAGACAATGCCAATTAGCTCAAGCCGCTGAGCGTTTCGAGAAGTTATCTGTCAAAATTTGTGAACGGTTATCAGATCCCATTTCTAATATGGAAGTTATGAAAATGAACCCAGAAAGATTTTCCACCATCGGCGAAGTCAGCCTATCTTTGAAGACTTTGCAAGCACGATTCCAAGATGCTCTTGAGTTAGATGACCAGAGAAGAGTAAGACTAGATAACTTGCTGCGTTGTAGTTTCTTAGCAATTGCAAGCTACGCAGCGGATCAGAAGGAGCTGTTGTCTTCGAAAAAGGAGCTCACTGATTTACAGCTGACTCTCGATAAGCTACGAGCAAAGCATACCCAGTTGACACAGGATCATTCCTCTGTAGACCACGATAAAAGGATCCTGCACAAGCTACTCACAACACTTTCGAAGAAACTTGAAGGTTGCTGGGCAGATTTTGAACATGTACATAAAGCTGATAGTGTAGTAATCTTTTCCAAAACGTATGAAGTTGAGTTCCTCGCCTGTGTGGAGAACTTCATTTCTCATCTGCAGAACTCTTTGAGCGTGATCAAGTCTGAGGTGCTGCAGTCGGCCAAAGCGATCGTGTCTCTGGAAAGGAGGAGGTCCGAGATGGTACGCACTGCAACCAGTTTCCAGGAGGAGTCAGTTCAAGCCAAGGCGGAGGTGAAGAGATTTGAGAAGGCTCTGAAGGACCTCCGGGATGAGCGAGCACGGAGTCTGCGCAATCACAACGAGCAAGTCGAGAGCTTCTCGAAGGTGGTGGAAGAGAAGCAGCGACAGATGACCGAGCTTAGTGAAAGCATAGTGCAGGCGCAAAAGCAGTGGGGCGAAAAGGAACAAAAATATGTGAATACAATTGGACAGCTTCAGGATGAGTTCGCGAAACTTCAAGCAGACTCTAGCATGGTAGGTTTTGGGCCAAGTTGCTTGTAGTCGCAAGGCTCTACGTTGACTCGATTAGCTAATAGCTATAGATATGCCTATGGCAAATACTGTGGAAGAATGTGTAGCATCTACTGATGGATGGAAGAGTGAACAGAGGTGGAAGGAGGACATATAAGAGGGAGGAAGGAGTAAGGCTATAAAGGTACAGGCCTTGAAGGAAGGAATCTGACAGCTTGTGAGGGCAGGACCTGAAAAATGTTCAGTAAGAATGTGAGTCGTTCAGAAATGCAATGTTGAGATGTGCGAAAAATATGTGTGGTCGAAAAATATGTGTGGTGTGCGCCGAGTGGGCGGGGGCGTGCGTGCAGAAGAAAAGGCTGCGAGCGGTGAAACGAAGTGGTCAAATGAGGGGTGAGAGAAAAATCAATGAACGGTGATTGTTAACAAGTTCGGTGGTGGCCTGTGATAACTATATAGAGAAGAGAGGGGAAGCGGGTAGGGAAGAAAGCCAAGCAGGAGGCAGATGCCAGGTGGGGAGAAGAGCCAAGCAGACTGCAGTGACAGAAATTTTTGGAGAGCAGAAATATATTCTGGAAAAAGGTGAAGAGGGTGAGAAGAGATTGACCGGAAAAGGAGGTTATGGAACATGGAAACAACCGGCTATTGTGGAGAAGTGGTGATATACGCAGGAAGTGGGCCGAGTATTCTGACGAGTCACTGAATGTTGACAATGGCAGAGAAGCTGACATTATTGCTGTGAGTGGTGGTGCACGGATGCCGGTGTTGGAATCGAGACTGGCTGCGCACATTACGAAAGAAGAACTGCTGGATGCAATAGAGGTGATCAAAGCAAGGAAATGCCCTGGTTTGGACGGCGTTGCGACCGAGTGCCTGAAGAGAAGTGGATTAACGAGAGTCGAACGGCTGTTGAGGCTACTGAACCTGTGTTTTGTGTCGGGTGCGGAGCCGATTGAGTGATGCAGAACTTACATTGTTCAGCTGTAGCTATAAGGGCGAAGGATATAAGAAATAAATGCTGCAACTCGAAAGGTATCAGTTTATGTGTTGTCGGTGAGTTTTACGCCTTCGGGAATGATAGAGGGTGTACCGATCAGATTTTTGCAGTGAGGTCAGACAGTGAGAAGTACCTTGCAAAGGAAAAGGACGGGTTTTGGACCTCCGTGAGTCTGGTCATACGATAGGGAAGCGCTATGGAGGGTATTGCGTCTGTATGGAGTGGGCGGAAATTTGTTGAAAGTGGTTGAGATTCTGTGTTGGCAGCAGAGCGCGTGTCAAGAGTGGAAAGCGAGGTGAGTGCTCGGCTTACAGAGAAAGTGGGACTGAGGCCAGGCTGCGTTATAGCTCTCTGTCTATTCAATCTCTACATAAATAGTGGTCAGGGAGGTGAACGCGAGTGTATTGGGTCGTGGCTTAGAGCTATAGATAGCAAATGGATGGAGTTGGCAGTCGAGTCAGGCACTGGTGACTGATTCTGAGAAGTAGTTGTTTAGGCTGGTGTCGGAATTCGGTAGTGTGTGAACGGAGAAAGCTTCGAGTGAGCGTGGGTAAAAGTTAAGTAGTGAGATGCTCCAGGAATGTCTATGCGAGCGGAATTAGTGTCCTCCTAAACGGAAAGATACTGCAGAAAGTTCAGTGTTTAAAGTACCCGGGCTTCCATGTGGAGATGGCTGAACTAGTGGAACAGGTGAAGTCACGAGTGAAGGAAAGATGTAAACTGTTGGGTGCACTGAAGACTGTAATGAGCTGTAAGACGTTGAGATGTGAACAATGAGAGGGCCGTATGAGGGGTAGTTGTCCCAACTGCTCTACGGAGCGGAGGCTTAAGAAACGAGAACAGAGGAGAGGAAAGGATTGAATGTTTGCGAGATAAAATGTTTGAAAAGCAAGGCTGGAATGACGCCGAGAGACAGGATCAATAACGACGTTGTTGGAACAAGAACGGGGATGGTGAAGTAGTTTTGAGGACGGAGTAGAATCACGTGTGCTGAGATGGTTCGGGCTCTGGGTGAGGATGGATGCCGAAAGTTTGGTAAAAACGGTGATGAAGGCGGAAGTGAGTGGACGTATGCGTAGAGGTAGACAGAAATTTGGGTGAATTAATGGCTTGGAGCGTGCGTTAGGAAGAAAACATGAGTGGAGTTGCGAGAGAGCGTGCAATGAATAGATGAGAGTGGAGATTGGTTGTAAATGGATACATTTTGACTCTCCCCAAATTTGATTTCTTGCCTTTGGCGTCTCAGTGAGACACGGTATGGTCGTGTGCCGGTTACTATGACGCAGGATAAGTAATACAGTTACACTGTCGGGCCCTGCTGTTGACTCGGACCTGGGACTACACTCCTCACCCAGTGTGTGTTGCGAGGTCTCTCTCGGCCAGACCTTTCAGCGCAAAAGAGCCGAGTTTGGTTGAGTATGAGAGAAGTGTGAGGTGCGTCTTGCCATGGGCCACATCCCTTCCTGGGGGATTCGGCCTAGTGTCTGTTTTTATATTTCTTCATAGCTTGTCAAATTATAACGTATAGTAGACCTATTACATTTTATTTAATGACTATGGAATGAACTTGGTCACACTTTTGAATGAATAATGTAAATCCCATTTCATTTAAGAAGTGTGCGAATTATTGTTGTACGCACCTTTTTGGTAAATTGCAGTATTTTTGATAATTTTACCATACATTCAAGGCTGTCACCAAATTTGGTCTTGTTCCCGCTTACCGAGGCATTTAACTGGTTCAAGGGCCGCTCGGAGTCGCGGCTCAACCGTGAAGGGCAGGGAATTTCTAATTTCTCATCAGACTCCTCTACTCTTCACTATTTCTCCTTCCTTATTCCTCCATAATTATGCTTTATCCATCTATATACCACTGTTTTTTTGTTGAAGACCCTTATAACTTGTCACCTTTCTTATCTTAATGCCGCTCCTCATAGCACTCGCCAAAAGAATCACACTCTACTTTTTTCACACTATCAGCGGTTGCCAATGTCAGCTACAAGCAATAGATATTAAAGGCTTGTGAGATGCACATTAAAACCTACGCTACAGTCGATTGCAATCCTTCAAGCTGCAGTCGGCTTGAAGTGTGGGTGTACTGTATATCTTTTTAGCCTGTCACTCTCCGCTGTGACACGCATGTGGCTTAGCCGACAGGTCTGATGTTGCTGCCTAGTCGCTAAGGGGACAAGGGTTCGCAGCCAGTCATCCCCCATCCAACACTGAACTGCACAACTTTCGACTAAAGACGGTACCTTCTCTGTGGAGAAAAAGTGGTAGGATGATCCCATCTTGAACTTGGCCAGGAACCCAAGCTTAAGAGTCAGCCAAGAAAGCCACTCAGAGCACTGAGCTCTACTGATCGTGGCTGACTCTTGGGCGTATCGTCAACTGGCAATGCCTCGTAGTAAGTCACAAACTCTTATGACAATATATTACCCCTGCCTTCTGGTCAGCAGGGCAAGTCGGGAAGCTGAACCCAAGTAATGGCCAAACTGCTTAACCAACTGCTCTTCCCCGTACTCCTCCTTGGAGGCTTCAACAGCCACCACGAAATGTTCAAATGCGTGAGAACATACCCCAGGGGAGGGATAATGGCCAACACCATAGACATACACAGCCAAATTTTTCTCGATGACAGAAAACCCACCCGAAACGCCCTCGAAAGGGAAACCGCCATCGACTTATCTATATGCGGTCGTCATCGACTTATCTACTATGCGCTCAACAACCAACCAACCAAACATTCCCGCTGCGCATGAAGTTCGATTAAAATACCGGAAAGCCAGCTGGGAGGAATATTCAGCACATATCGCGGGGCACGATATAGATTGCATCTCCGACGACATGTAAGAAATTTCAAAGTTCAGCTGCCGCATGCATCCCCCAATCTTCACCTTCAACCGTCTTTCCTAAACCGTGGTGGTGCCCGGAGGTGCAGGGAGCGAGAGACAGGCGTGGAAAACTGTTCACAGCCTTCCGTCGCGCACGGTCCCCAGAAACCGAATAACGTGGAAATGGGCATCTGCCGTATTCCGCTGACTTGAAGTAGAGAAGAAACGAGAAAGCGGGACTCAGTCAACACTATTAACCGAAGTACCCCCCTCTCCCAAGTTCGGGAAAAAAAAATCAGACGTATCCAGGGACGCCCCGATCGACCTATCCACATCATTTCAAACGGAGGCACCATTTATTCTTCCTACTCAGAAATCGCGGATGAATTAGCACAGGCTTTCAGCCAGATATCTCAATCAACAAATTACACGGCTGCTTTCGAACTGAGAAAAATCTTGAGTGCAAGTGAACACGTCGACTTTACCTCAACGAACGAAGAATTCTACAACAATCCTTTATCTCCACGAACTACATTGTGCTATATATCACACCCGCGAAACTTCATTGATGTGCATGCGGACCGCGTGCACATCAATATGATCTAACATCTCCCTGAGGGGCCCTAGAGTATCTTCTAAAAGTCTTCAACATAATGTATTGAAACTCTTATTTTCCTAACCAATGGCGGGAATCTGTAATCACCCTGACACTCAAACCCGGAAAATGTCCCATCTCCCTTACCAGCATCCTCTGTAAGACGATGAAGAGCATGATAAACTCAACGCCTTCTTGACTACCTCGAAATGCATGCTGGCCTCATGAATATCCAGTGCGGCGGCTGCAAGCGCCACTCCACGGCGGACCACCTCGTTCAGCTAGAATCAAACATTAGACAGGCTTTCAACGTTGAAAAGCATATGACGCTACCGTGAAATACGTTATCACGAAAGATCTCTACCTCAAAGACCTGAGAAACCTCCTACCACGTTTTATCCACCCATTCCTGCAAAACCGTACCTTCAGGGCTACGTTCGGTGACACTCTTTCACTATCATATCCACTAGAAATAGGCGTTCAACAGGAAGCGTCCTCAGGGTCGCTCTTTTTATCCTCAAATCGACCAGCAAGCCGACATTCTTCCGCGTGACGGGAGACTGCTTTCATCACCACGCGTGGACGACGTACAAATTAGCTACAAGCATCATAGCTTTTCATCAATTCAACATGAGTTCCATAAGTTTCTAAACCTAGTCGGAAACTTGGCTTGCTTAAACGGAGCTGGTCTATGAGACCATGGAGCTGGTCTAAGAGACCATGAAGCTGATCTATGAGATCATTGCCAATTCATATTTTTCATGGTGCATCGTATAATGCATTGATTTTTTTTTCATCACGTAGCTAATGTTTAACATAATTTTAAGTTTCGGTGGAAGAGATGGACAATGCTAGACAATCGTATTTGTCATTTGCCATTTGCCATTTCTTCCGTATAAGCACCGCTTGTCTGCAGTCTGCCTTCCATTACAGTCACCGACTCTAAGTCGGATCTGTCGTATCAAAACCTTATGGTAGATCTTGTTATTGGCGTTACGCCTAGTTAAAGCACGGACCTGGTACAGAGAAGAAGGGGCTCAAACTACGGCCTGAGGAGACTGAGGGAAGGTGAAGAAGACCGCCCCATCGCGGAGGTTTAACCACACATACCCGGAGGAACAGGGAGGTGGTTGATCTGCGGCGGTCGTCTATGCCTGGGTCGGTCTGCCCTGCACACCACAGTCGGAGGAGACGGAAACGTGGGATAGGACAACTGTATCTGTGTATACTGAGAGCAGAGCTGGAACCTTAAGTCATAGAACTGTCATTGTAGCATCATTAATTTGTTTTGTTGATTGTTTTTTTTTTAACTGCATCATTTAGCTATTTTTTTTATCATCAGTTAAATATTTAGTGATTAGTTTTAGTGCCGTTCAACTAGCTATTCTCAATCGTTTGATGATTCAGTCAATTATAGGTGATACTTTTAGAGCTGTTCAACTAGCTATTCTCAATTGTTTGATGATTAAGTCCATTATAGGTGAACACAGAAAAGGACGAAAAATGTTGCCCGTAATATTTTCAAACTGACAAATGAATGGTAAAATCATGAGTGATCTTTGAAGAAGAAAATGAGTCAGTCAAGTTGTTTGGTGTCAGTGGTAGCTTCTCGGGAACAATATTAGAGGAGTGTCTGGTAATATCACACCCTTTACATTACGGTGATTTTAATTATCTAAGTGTAATGTGAATCGCCGCTTTCAGAACATTTGTGAAGAGTTTCCTCAGTAGCTTGTTGATTAGCTATTATTTCAAACTTTTATTCGAGTTCTATTTCCCATATGAAGTTTATAACGGTACTTATGAGCCATTCGTAACAGATTATACCCATATATCCCTTTTGCCTCTCCAGTGCACTGCTTCGGAGGAGTTCTAAATGGTGATAGTCGACTTATTACATGCTATAACTGGTAGCACGGTACAATGAGAGGGATACTAGCTGCAATGGATGGGGCTTAACATTCTAAATTCGACTAAGACGTCAGCATTGGTGGTCTAGCTCCTCCCATTGCGGCTCCCTTCACCATGATTGGTACAGCCTATTGTTGTCACCTTAGTTTGTAATTTTCCCCCGTATGTATCACCAATCGCCATGTCAATGGGATGTATAGAAGGAGTAGTGAGGAGTATGTCCGTATGCTGTCTTTGTCTAGCGTTGATTATTGGTTAGCTGGAACATTGTGAGCACTTTTTAATAGGTTGTAGTGTAGATTTATCAAAATAAAACCCGACTATCTATGCCTTGTAGCCGGGGCCTTAGAATCGTGCTACCGTATCCACCGCGTGTCGTAGAAGGCGACTAAAGGGGCTCCCCGTAGCCGGGAGTAGAATCGCGCTACCGCAACCCCCAGCGTGCCGGAGACAACAAAACGGGGCGGAGCGAAGGGGCTAGGAATCCCGTTCTCTGTAAAAACCTTTCCTCGAAGACGGCAAGACGAGCGGAGGGAGGAGAGGCGCACGCCTTACCAAACTCTATTGTTAGGGTCGCTGAATGTGCGTGGCTGTAGTACGAGTGATGTAAAGAGGAGGGAGATTGGCGAGATGTTTGTGAGGAGGAAGTTAGATGTGTTGGCGCTGAGTGAGACGAAGTTGAAAGGTAAGGGCGAATGTGAGTTTGATGTTGTAAGTGGAAGAAAGTCTGGTGTGGAGGAAGGTAGGGCACGAGAAGGTGTGGTCTTGATTTTGAGTGATCGGTTGGCTAGTAGCGCTACCGAATGGAAGGAGGTGTCCACAAGATTGATATGGGTGAAAGTTAAGTTAGGCGTAGAGAGATGGGCATTTGTGAGTGGTTACGGACCTGGCAGCGAGAGGAGTGAAGAGGAGAGGGAGCAATTCTGGAC
>SDVV010018802.1:0-13671 GCA_016164225.1 Gammarus roeselii
AGCAACGTACTCTCAAACATTAGCAAGTTTGCAGACGATACTAAGATCGGAGGAAAAGTGCAAACTGAACTAGAGTGTCAGCAGATCCAACCAGACTTGAACAAAATTGTTGATTGGTCAGAAAAGTGGCAAATGAAATTTAATGTCGACAAATGCAAAGTTATGCACATAGGTCTTCATAACCCCAAACACGAATATTCAATGTCTGGAAAAACACTCATTCCCGTCACCGAAGAGAGAGATTTAGGTGTCATCATTAGTAACGACTTAAAAAGCAGCAAGCAATGTATCGATGCTGCTTTAAAGGCAACAAAATGCTAGGTATGATATCCCGCACTATCTCATACAAAAACCAGCACAGTATGCTCAAGTTATTTAATGCATTTGTTAGACCGCATCTTGAGTATGCTGTACAATTCTGGTCTCCATTCCTTAGAAAAGACGTTATTAAAATTGAGAAGGTTCAACGTAGAGCTACCAAACTCATCCCCTCGCTGCGGAATAAATTGTACGAAGACAGGCTTCGTGAACCAATTTTTTTTTTGCTACAGAAACGTCGAGTCAGAGGCGACATGATAGAAGTGTGGAAGATTATGAAGGGTAAGGAAAACGTCGACCGAGCGAGGCTTTTTACTCTAGATACAAACGGAGTGACTAGGAACAATGGATACAAAATCGGTGGGAAACGTTTCTCACTCGACATCACGCGCAATTTCTTCACGTATAGAGTTGTCAAAGAATGGAACAAACTTCCAGCGGAGGTTGAAAACAGCAATACAATCAAAACGTTAAAGTCGCGGCTTGATAAGTTCTACATAAATTGTCGATATATAGCTAAACCGTTCCATTTTCTGTTGTTTTAAAAAAATTAAAATGGCACGCAAAGCTCTCATAGATGTTCTACTTCAAAACTAATCCTCTTGCTACCAAAAGGTCACCTGGTTTGGACCAATAGGCCTCTTAGACGTTCTACTCCAGAACTAACACTCTTGCTACCAAAAGGCAACCTAGTTTTGGCCAATAGGCCTGTTGTTGTCTTCCTACACTTCACTTGTAAACACTTGTAATAACACTGGTTTGCTGAGCAGGCTCGAGGCTGCCATCTCAGACTTCCCTCCCCTGCCGCTCTACTCACCAACACTGGTCTGCTGTACAGGCTCGAGGCTGATACCCATACACGAGTTGTTCTTGGCCAACCGCAGCGCATCGGACTGGCAGCGCTTCTCGTACACCAACTCTGCACAGCCTGAGTCATGGGAGAAAATAAAAACTGTAGTGACACTTTTCAAAAAAGGGGCATGCATGCATACAATGGCAACAAATTATTAATGAGTCGACCATTATCTTAACCAGATTGCAGTGCATTCATTAGTTCACCTGAGTGATTAGAGTGACTGGGATTGACCAGAACATAGCCTCATCATTAGTTGTGCACTGACATGGTAGTGGGATCTAGAGGGTTATTTGTTTCCCAGTCCTTACACTCAAGAAATGCACAGAACGGCACTGTTGACGTAAAGGTAGATCTGTTTCTTGCAAATAAAACGCCCAAGTTCTAAGAATGAGAAAAAAATTGGGCGAGGATACTCGGCACCACCCTCGTCTGTGACTGCCTTCCCCTTGGCATCTTTCAGCACAATAGGAAACAGATGCTGTATATCTATACAAACATGGGTGATGCAATAACGCATGCTATGAACACGTTAGGGCCATACAATTCTCAGGACCGCCGGATGATACCCTGGACCTACCGTCAGCTGAGTGGGCAGGGGAAGGCGGCTGCAGGCGGCGCTCGTGTACGGACACGGCTCCTGACTCGTGAAGGCAAAACAGGGTGTCTTCTCGCCAGCACGACACCACCTGAGAACAGAGGTCGGGTGAATCATCCAATCAGGGGATGCTTACTTTACTTACGCACTGAAAACACATCCCAGTACTGAAATGAAAGCGAGACATTGATCATTTGTCACTCAACTGTGATGTATACTCAATAGCTACACCTTTCCTTAAAGTGTTGTACTGTGAGACACACAACGAACATTCTCAAAACTGTTCGTAAACACTAAGCTATGAGGTATACTAGTTAGCTACACCTATACAGTGAGACCCAAAATGAACATTCTCAACACTGTTGGTAAACACTAAGCTGTGAGATATTTTCAGTAGCTATACCTCGACTGCGAGATAGTTAACGATAGATACAGACACTAGGCCAAATACCCCGAAACAGAAAGAGGGGTTGCCGACGGCAAGACGCACCTTACACTCCTCTCGTACACTTGCACAACTTAGTCCGTTTACGCTTAAGGGTCCGGCTGAGAGACCCCGCAACACACCCTCCGGGTCAAAAGTAGGGTTCGAGGTCAGTGTCGGCAGTAGGGACTGACAGAATGACTGGTTTACCCCTGCAGCGTCATGATGACCAGGTCCCCCACCCACGACCATCCTGTCTGTCAACAAGATGCCAAAAGCGGGAAAGCACATCAGGGCAGCGTCAAAACTCATCAATTTACAATCATTCTCGAATCACGCCTATTCATTGCAAGCTCTATCACAACCAAGTCTCTCCTTCCTAACGCCTGCTTCACGCCAGCTTTCTCCGCATGAGAGGCCAGATACTCAAAACACTGATCTTCCTCCAATAACTCTCCATTTAGGAGGACACTAATTCTGCTCGCATCGGCATACCTCGAGCATCTCATTAATTTACTTCTACCCACGCTCACTCAAAGCTTCCTTCTCGCACACACTCTTTCTAACTCCGATACTAGCCTACAAAACTTCACCTCAAAATCCGCCACAAGTGTCGTAACATCCGCAAACAGTAACTGGTTCAACTTCAACTCCACCCATTCGTTTTGAGCAGCTCCAAGATACGACCAAATACACTCGCGTTCACCTCCCTGACCACTCCATCCATATAGAGGTTGAACAGCCAGAGAGACATAACGCAGCCCTGTCTCAGACCGACTTTCGCTGTAAACCAGTCACTCACCTCGCTCCCCACTCTGACACATGCTCTGCTATCAACGAAGAAAGTCTGAACTGCTTCCAACAGATTTCCGCCCACTCCATACAGACGCAACCCCCTCCACAGCGCTGTCCAGTCAACCCTGTCGTAGGCCTTTTCAAATCCATGACGGCCCAGAACACATCCTTTCCTTACGCAAGATACTTTTCACAGACTTGCCTTACTGCAGAAATCTGATCCGCGCACCCTGTACCACTCCTAAAGCCGCACTGGTCCTCTCTAATTGCGCAATCCGTGGTCTCTAATCCTTTTCATCAGCACTGGCCCGTACAATTTACCGACCAGACATAATAAATTGATACCTTTAGAGTTGCAGAATTCTCTCCTTTTTACTTATACTGCCAAACAATGCAAGCACCGCGCCTCTCAATTGGCACCACGCCCGCCACCAAAACTCCGATTCAGTAGCTTCACCAGCTATTCGACAATTGTTACTTCGCCCCTAATAAGTCCGTCAGTCGCAGCCATCGAAACCAAGAGTTTTCCCTGCTTTTATCGCCTTTACCGTTTCCTGCACCTCTTCCCTAGTAATGTCCGCAACAAGTCTCTCTCAGAACCGACATCTCTGAGCCACCACCCAGGGCAACAATGCCAGCATCTCTGTTCTCCTTGATATTCAACAGCCAAATTATTCGGCCACCTTCATTGTACATCGCCACTTTCCAACAGCAACTGGCCGTTTTCATCTTCACCGCCTCCTCCTTTCCGGTCTCCCCTTTCTCACCCTCTTCATCTCTTTACAGAATATCTTCTTTTTCTTCTAAAAACTCGGGCACAACAGTCTGCCCCATCTGGCATCAGCGTTAATTTTAGCTCTACTCACCACCCGCTTCACCTTTTATCTCGTTTTTTTAGTCGCCATAAGCAACCACCGACTTCGCTTGCAACCACTCCTCAGAGGTTTTTCTTCTTTTGCACCACCGCCAGTTTCATCTCCTTGTTCCACAACTCACAGCTCTTCCTACTGCACCCGCCCACACGGCGCACACCACACACATTTTACGCACATCTCAACAACGCATTTCTGAACGTCTCCCATTCTTCCTCCAAATCTCGCAGGTCCTGCCCTCTCAAGCTGTCATATTCCTCTTTTTACGCTTGCTAGAACTCTTCAGCTCTTCTTTCCACACTCATTTCACTCATCTTCCTCCTCCCACTCATAATCTTCCTTTTACAGCAGATGATAAGACATTCATCCACCCTCCACTCTCACATCCGCACATCCAACCGTCTCCCCACCACTCTCCTTGAAATCAGCACAAAATCCATCAACGATTCTCCACCACTGCACAATGTGGCATTCTTACCCATGTTTCATTGTGCAAATCTTGATACTTGAACAGGCACAGACCAGTCATGTTTTCTCCTCTGTCATTTCTACCGGGGAAACCATACCTCCCTGCAACATTCTCCAACACTTCATCTCAAACTCTCGCATTCAGGTCACCCAGTACAACCACATTCACCCCTTTTATTCGCTCTCTACGACACAGAATGAGTAACGGTAGCACGATTCTTGATCCCCCGATACAGGGCTTCCCTTTTCGTCTCCTCTTAAAACATGTAAGGGATTAGGGTGGCAGGATTCAAAACCTCTAACACATGACATTCAAGTAGCATTATTACATCCAAAACATGATTCTAAATGTGACGGCTTGTACTACCGAGAGTTATTGCGTTATGACAAATGTAGGCTCAATTCTGATAATTCATTGCTTCAAAGAAAAAAGCCAGAGGTTTTGCCCTCTTGCTTGATGAGTTCATAGGATACTTCAATTGTTCAGAGATACTTAATGCCCGTGATAACTGCTAGCAACTAAAAGTTATGTTCCTCAGCTGTATTAAATAAATATTAATTGAAGGTCTACTCTCAAGTTCTAAACATTCAAGTTTAATGCAGTGCACCAACTTTATCTGTGCTTCTGTACAATAGCGTTTAATAGTGTGCATAGGGGCATTCTCGGTAAGAAAATCAACCAACATTTTGTACAAAAAAAAATGTTTGTATTAGTGGGCTCCGTACGTTACATGTATGAAATGCATAAGAATTTTGCATTTCATACCAATGTAATTTTTTATTACATTAGTTTTTACTTAGAATGCAGTTTCATCAAACGGATGACTATAATCAAACATTTTATTGCTGATTCTAGTAGCTAACAAGTCAAATTTAATTTTTGACATAATAATTTTTTGGCAATTTATACCTGGGAGCTCCAATTGTAAGCTCAATTTTTTGTTCAATTATAAAAACGTCATAGTCAGATAATATCTGAGTTACTGAGCTCCAAAGCAAGCAAGGTCTGGCAAGGAACTCATTTTTCGTGAGCTCGTAACTCCTGAACCGTTGGTGCAATCGAGCTGAAATTTTCAGTACTGGCATTCTGGCTCAAAGCCATCCGATAAACAGACTTTGAGCAAGATCTGAGAGACGAGAGTGGTTGATCTAACTGAGAATGCCCCTCTATGAATTATGCTACAGTTGAGCACAATGTTGTGTTGGACACGGTGTTGCCCCAGTTTCACCTACACCCTTTTTAGCTATAGTATTTTACCAAAATAAGTTATTCACACTTTTGCTAATAATTGCTCACAATAAACTGCCCCATGAACGAATTTTACCGTTCTAATGCGAGTGAACGTGTAAAAATTGCAGAAACATCATTCACCCGCATCAGCGGGTATGAAATTACAGCTAGACCCCAGAGCTTAAGCGTCACGAGCCGTGATACAGCCATAAAAGCAACACCACCACACCAGAACAGTGGTTCTGTTTGCCATACAAGATGACTTCCCGACTTGAATCAAGTGTCCGTAGTTACTAGTGCTGGTCTGCGTGAGTGGACTGGTGTAGCCCTTGCTACTAGCGCTGACCTGCGTGACTTAATGATGAACGTTCACCTCGTACCTGCATGATTAGATACGAGTGTCTCTTGCTACTAACCTGTGTGAAGGGAGAAGCCGGTCGGTCGAGCGCCAGAACGCCCACCGTCACATTGATGGCAAGGTCAATGACGAGCAGCTCGCGGGGGTACAGCAGAAGCAGCCGCTCGGGGGCCGTGTTGTGGTAGGCCAACTGCAGGCAGGGAGAGGCAGCGCCCGCAAGCTCCTCAGATCTAGTTGAGAAGGACAAGATGTAATATAGCGAACAAACAAACCTAGAGAATAATACGCTTTGACGCAAGAAAAATATTGTACAGTAGAATGAAACAATGAGAACCCTCTGTTTCTCACTTCACTAGCTACTTGAATCGCAGGCACTCACAAACGCCCAACTTTCTTTACCTAACTTGACCTTCACTCACATAAATCCAGAGTACACTTCCTTTGACTCGGAAATGCTACAAGCAACCAAATATTGGATAAAACCACCACACCTTATCGTGTTTAGCCTTCCTCCGCTCCTGACTTCCTTCCGCTTATCACACCTCCAGCACCTACTTACAGTTCCCTCTGTGCGTGCTTGAGGAGAGGTTGTGTTGTGGGGTGCTCCAGAAAAATAAAGATAGGGAATCGGGGATTTACTGAGGATGTTTCCCCTCTCACATCAAGAATTCTAACATGAGGGAAAAAGAAACTACATCGACGGTGTACCGAAACTACATCAACGGTGCACAGTATTAACGGGGAAATAATAATAATGAAGAGCTAACAAGCACTGCCTACACGCCTGATCTCGTCCAAACAGCCCCAAAATCCAGCTCTCCTTCCCCAATCCTCGACTTCCTGTTTACCCCTAAGCCCGCCCTTGCGGCCTACCCAAAATACCCACATACACTACCCCCTCTACCTTAAACCAAACCTCGTGACCCTCCTACAGCACACACAACGCGGTGTTGCCAGCCAACCAGACTTCTGTATATCTTGCCCTGCCCTGCCCATGTGAGCTGTGACCGCAACCTTCCTGCCTTGCTAACGATACCCGCCTGCCCCCCCCCTCGCCTCGCCTCTCAGCTGACTTGACACACCCATCACAGCTGATCTGGAAATAAACAGGAACTAATCCCACAAGCGACCTACTCTATCTGACTAACGTCTGGAAAAAAAACTATTTCCACACTGTGAAAATCATTGTTATTGGTGTTCTATTAGCTCGACTCCTGTATTTACAAATGTTATCTTTCTTTCGGCTGTATTGCCAGTTTGTTCTTTATCAATGTTATCGAGTGTATGGGTATATAGAATGTGAACATTTAAAAGCAACTGGTATTGTCCCAGCATAATTATAATTTGAAAACGTATTTCTGCACTGTTAGGATACCTCTGTTAAGATAACTCTGTTAGGATGCAGCACTGTTAGGATGCCGCTCTAGTTCGTTTATCTCGTATTTTAGCTATGCATGTGTTTCATGTCTCTCTAAAACAGTATTCAAGATATTATTGTTATTCCGATTTTCCACACAGTTAAATCTGGCCTGTTCTGTGTAACAAAACCAAAAGTATCTTGTATCAGGTAGTATCATGGCATTGTATCTTGTAAGTGGTTCATGCCTATATTGTACGTGGTTCATACTCAGAAAAATTATTGTAGGCAGTGGCACTTTACATCCAACAGCTTAGAATCGTGCTTTGATTTCATAACACTTCATTTACTGAAATTTAATTAATTTCTCCATCATCTTCTGATACCCCGTCGGTCATGTCTGGTACAAGGTTGATGCCCAAAATCATGCTTTCGTTCCCACAACATTAAAAAGCAAAAGGAGCAGCTACGTGTTTGTTCAGCTTAGCATTCAACTGAAACACGCATAAGGAAGTCTCTAAGCTAATGTGCATGCGGCGATAACGCGCATTCATTCCGTTTTAATCCCATTTTCGACCGTCGATAGGATCGTCACAACCAGCATGTATTAATTCCGTTTAAATTCATCTTTTGAATCGTCGATACAATCGTCATGACCCGCATCTAATTACGGTTAGTACATTCATTTCTGCTATCTACAAGTTACCACGAAAATAGAACTCAAGAAAACGGCCCATTTTTCAACCGGTAAATTCTTTACCAGTCTAAGCAAGAATGTGGCACGCCCCCGAACTAATGGTTTGCGATAGTTCTTCTAACTCTGCCAGAAAATTGCGCAACAGTCCCTCTCGTGGGGATTGCAAGGCAGCGCGCTGCAAACTATGTCAACATGCGGAGGAAATTTAACAACAGGGAGAGGAAATCAAACGACTGAAAGCACAATTCAGTCATGCCTTCAATGACCCGTCCAACACAACGACAGTCAACACGGATACCCAGCGGATAGCTATTGAATCAAAATTGGAAAAAGTGTTGAAACAATCCCACAAATTCAAAGATCTGTTGAACAGCAAACTAGCAAAAATCAAAGAAACTGCTGAGGCCACCCTAAATCAAGTGAAAGAAATCCCAGTGCACCTAGACTCTGAATTGGCTAAGAAGCTTACAGCTCTAGACGAAGAGATCAATAACAGCACCAAATCGACTGAAAATTCATTCAAAGATAGCGAGGCATTGTACACTACGGTAGTAAGCAAGAGGTGTGACAATGCACCACACGTTCGTCCACTATCTCAACACATCCGACCCGACATACGTAACCGTTTTGGCGTATTGCCAGATGAAATTACTCTCAGAATACAGAGGAAATTTAAGTGATTGTTGATTACAATGTCGCCTCCCTCAAAACAAACCAGCGAAAAGGGGGAATTCAACTAAAAATACTCGGCAAAACAGACTTAAAAAGCGACGAAATTGAGGGCATAACCGTAAAGGAAAAGATACCTTCTTCTAAACGAATTATAATTCAAGTCGGAGCTAAAGACGTGTCAGAGACAGAATCAACATGGAAAAGATACAAAACCATGTTAAAAATTGTCAAAGGTTCACACGAGAACATACACGTCACTGGCATCTTGCCTCATACGAGCCAAAGCTGATACAAGTTAAGCAAGATGATCTTTCTTAACAATCGCCTAGCAACTTTCTGCAGAGCACAGAAAATCATTTTCTCTGATCATTGGGAAACGATGATTGACCCAAAGTACTACAGCTTCAACAGGATCACAAATAAGGCTCGCATCAACACGTATGGACTTGATGCCATCGAAAACATCCTTAAAAACATAGGCGCTGGTCTTGTCACCGAAAATAAGTCAAAAAACGTACTCGATATCATACCCTCAACTCCGCCAGTAGTACCCGACGAGATGACCCGACGGCCTCCGCTCGTATAAACACTAGATACACAACAAATACACGAGTCCATCAAAATATCAACGCAGGTCCTAACGAAAAGTTTCTGTCATCAGTCCAGTCAGAGTTGGAGGCCATAGTCGCCGCTCCGCTCTTACAACCCGAGTAACCAAAAACAAAAGTCTTGGCTCCGACACAAGACCTCAGAGTTGAAGCAAAATAAGTCAAGCAAATCAAGTCAATGTGACTAACGGTACTCTCAAATGTTACTACGTGAACGCTAGAAGTCTTAGAGACAAAATCGAAGAATTAGGTATCCTTGCATTGAATGAAGGTATCGACATAATAGCCATCACAGAATCGTGGATGAAATTGAGCACCAGGCATTATTCAGGCGAATTTACTCTCCCCGGTTACAGCACACACGACATAGTATCAATCCAAGTAGTCGGCAAACATATAAAATGTCAAATCACCCTCGTCTATCGACCCCCAAAAAGCAAGGTTGCAGATGACATCAACCTTTACAGCACCCTCATCGATGTCGTCACAACACAACACAGTATAGTGCTTGGAGACTTCAATATCCCCGATATTGATTGGGAAACTAACGAATGCACTGCCACCGGCCAACGCCCGATTGATTTTGCAGACGATAAGGTCATGACCCAAATGGTGAAGACACCTTCAAGGGGTAGCAATATTCTTGATCTCCTATTTTGTGCAAGCAACTCTCATGTCACGAACGTCGAAGTGGGCGAACCACTCGGAACCAGCGACCACAACTCTACAAGGTTTTTGATAGATCTCGAGTTGAAAACGTCAACAAACTGCGAAAAAGTCCCCAACTTTAGATTAGCCAACTTTGATGGCTTAAGAGAGTCAATGGCGTCAGCAGATATAACCCTCGGACAAGATGTCAATCAATCGCTCGACAATTTCTTGACTGCACTTAAAAAATCGAATATGAGCAGATCCCGCGCAAAAACAGGCAAACAGCAGCCAATCAGCAGCGTGTTCAGTCACGAAAGAAAGCAAAGCACTCAATAAAACAGAAACATCCACATGACGACATAGCAAAAAATTAATACAAAATCAGCAGAAAAGATATAAAGAGGGTCCAGAAACGTAAGAAGAACGATTATGAAAATGAAATTGACGGCAATGCCATAACTAATAGAAACAACTTTTTAGTTATATTTTGAGCAAAAAAAAATCAAGATCTGTGATTGGTCCTCTCGAGAACGATGTTGGTGAACTAGAAACGGACGACACCAAACTGAGTGTCCTACTTGATGAATACTTTTGTTCTGTTTTTATGTCAGAGAATCAGGATAATCCTAATCCTGAGGATATCATTGCAGAAAGACAAATTGAAGCTTTCAACACACGCCGAAGTTATCAAATAAAAAGATACACTGAAAGTCACAAAATCTCCAGGTCCAGACCAAGTTCATCCCAGAATTCTGAAAGAGACTAGAAACGAAATCGCCGAACATTTATCAAATATTTTCACCCAACACCCAATCTCTCACAAATGTCACCTGCCCCTCTAAATGAAAAGAAGCCAATGTAACCCCAATTTTTAAAAAAGGGGACAAAAAGATTACAGGCAATTACCTTCCAAATAGTCTCAACCTCAGTCATTGGTAAATTGATGGAAAGTTTGATAACGGATAGAATTACAAAATTTTTAGAAAAAAACTGATTGACGACTCTCAACATGGCTTTAGACACAACCGTTCCTGTCTTACAAACCTGCTTATTTTTTCAAGAATATATACAACAGAAATCCACAACACAAAATCTCCAATCGATATTGTTTACCTTGACTTTCAAAAGGCTTTTGATAAAGTCCCCCAAAAGCGCTTAGTTAGTAAATTGCACAGCATCGGTATTCAAGGCAAGCTTAACAACTGGATAAAATGCTGGCTTACGGACAAACGGAAGCGAGTTTAACGGAGCTTCCTCCCCTGGGGTAATGTCACAAACAGCGTGCCTCAAGGATCCGTGTTAGGTCAAGTTAACTTTACAATATTCATTAAATATTTTGATAGCAACCTACTCTCAACCATCAGTAAGTTTGCAGATGACACTAAGATAGGAGGAGGAGTACAAACTGAACTAGAGTGTCAGCAGATCCAACTAAACTTGAACAAAATTGTTGGTTGGTCAGAAAAGTGGCAGATGAAATTTAATGTAGACAAATGTAAAAATTATGCAGATAGGTCTTCATAACCTCAAACACAAATATGCAGTGTCAGGAAAGAAACTCATTGTTTTCACGGAAGAGAGAGATTCAGGTGTCATCACTAGTAACGACTTAAAAAATAGTAAGCAATTAACGATGCAGTCAAAAAAGGCACAAAATACCGCATCTCGAGTATTCGGTTCAATTTTGGTCTCCGTATCTTAGAAAAGACGTTATTACATTAGAGAAGGTTCAACGCAGAGCTACCAAACTCATTCCTTCACTGCAGAATAAATTATATAAAGACAGTCAAACTAAACTCAATCTTTATTCGCTAGAGAAACGTCGAGTCAGTGGCGACATGATTGAAGTGTAGAAGATTATGACGGGTAAGGAAAACGTTGACCGAGCGAGCACTCTAGATACTAACGGAGTGACTAGGAACAATGGATACAAAATCGTTGGGAAACGTTTCTCACTCGACTTTAGGTGCAATTCCTTCACGTATTGAGTTGTCAAAGAATGGAACACCAGCGGAGGTTGTAAACAGCAATAAAATAAAAACGTTTAGGTCTTAACTCAATAAGTTCTACATTAATCGTCAATAAAAAGCTAAACCGTTCCCCTTTCTTGATGTTATATAAACAGAAATGGCAAATGAAGCTCTCTTAGACGCTCTACTGCAGAACTTGCTATCAAAAGGCAGCCTGGTTTGAGCCAATAGACCTGTTTTTGTCTTACTACACTTGAAAACACCTGACTAACATTCTTCTGTGCCTATCAATTTACCCCTCGGCACAAATATCTCACCAATCACTCTTCTCGTCGCTTCATCCATACTACACCCACGTGCATTTTGCGAGCTTAAGAATGGGATTTCGAGAGTAGTGGGCCTCTCCTTCCCCGCTCATAGGGGTGGTTAATGAAGTGTTGAATTCAAAACAAATAAGGAACAGTGAACCACAGAGACAAAGAAGCCTAGAGGCAGGTAAGATGAGATATGATCAATTTCTCTTCAACTCGTAAGAACCGTATGGTTTAGCATTGCGCTCCTGCTTTTATTCAAATGAATCTTAAAGAGAAAACAATACAAAGACACATTTATAAGAGAATCTTGATAATATTCGTTGACTGTAGTTTCGAACGATTTAGACCTTTTTGTCTTTTAACCTTACTCGGGAATTTTGAAACTTTTTCGTTCGTAGACTGTCTCAGTTTTTTGGTAAAAATCTGGCTAAATGTCTGCTAAGTTCAGCTGGGCGTTTCCTGCACCTGACTGTCTAAATGTTTTCTAGGTACAGAGTGGAGTTTTCCCGTGCCCAGCTGTCTCGGCCGGCTGAGCCCCCAACCTCCTCCCCACCTATATAAGCGAGGTCTGCCTAGCTCAGTCATTCATGGACGGACAAGACCTGCAGGCGATAGCTCCAGCGCACTCCAACTGAACCATCGGACAGCAAACAACACCGGAGAGGAACCAGCAGCAGCCAAGGAAACGACAGCAGGAACAATAGAACCCAGCTTGTCGTAGTGTAAGGCCTGGCAGCAGAATACATCCACCGGAACAGCCACGAAGACCAGCGACCCAGCAACAACCACAAGAGTACCCAGCTTGTCGTAGAGGCAGGCCTGGGTGCCTGACTACACCCACCGGAGCAGCCAAGAAGACCAGCTCAAGAATATCTTTCTCAAAGAGGACCCAGCGGACATGAGCGGCTAAGCACCACGTCCCCCTGGCGGTCTTCAGCGGTCTACCCATGAGCGCGAGCAGCTCTCATCATTCCTATATGCCTTTCTCTGTCTTCACGCTCGTCTCATCTTAGTGACCCTGCTGTCCCCAGGATGGTAGATTGCCCCCTACTGTGACGGTCCCAGCCCTTTTGGGGTGCTTATGGTAGCAGCACTGGTGATACAGAAGGGGGGGGCAAGTCCTGGGGGTCAGAGCAGCAGGGGTGAGTAGGATAGTGGTACCCACCAGTGTAATAGGGCTAGGATAGTGCACTGGTGGCTTGCGTAGGCTTCGTCATTTTTCTGATGGCGTTCTCCACCCTCTCAACGATGGGAACATGAATTAACATGTTGGCTACCCAGTACCGGTGGTACTTGGGAGTCGGAAGACAGACATCAGCAGTGGGATGGTGCACCTCCTGGCTAGCTCTGCATCCATCATAACCACTGTGAAAAATGACGCGGCGGTTGGGGAGGAACACTTGGAATGACCTTTGTTCCCCTACCTGACCAAAAACTGATAGCTTAGAGTAGGGATTGCGCACCCCTACACTTTGCCCGTGATAG
>SDVV010018803.1:0-13671 GCA_016164225.1 Gammarus roeselii
GGTGTTGTAGTTGTTTTAGGTGTTTAGTTGTTATAGGTGTTAAAGGTGTTGTGGGTGTTTTAGGTGTTATAGGTGTTATCGGTGTTTCAGGTGTTATATGTGTTTTAGTTGCTTTATGTGTTTTAGGTCTTTTAGGTGTTATAGGTGTTATAGTTGTTTTAGTTGTTCAAGGGTTTTAGTAGTTATAGTTGTTTTAGGTGTTATAATTGTTCAAGTATTTATAGTTGTTTTCGTTGTTTTATGTGTTTTAGTTGTTTTATGTGTTAAAGGTGTTATAGGTGTTTTAGGTGTAATATGTATTGTGGTTGTTTTGGGTGTTTTAGGTGTTTCAGGTGTTTTAGTTTTTAGGTGTTTTAGTTGTAGGTGTTTTAGTTGTTCAGGTGTTTCAGTTGTTGTAGGTGTTTTCGTTGTTTTAGGTGTTTAGTTGTTATAGGTGTTTTAGTTGTTCTAGGTGTTTTAGTTGTTTTAGTCGTTTAAGTTGTTTTAGTTGTTATAGTTGTTATAGTTATTTTAGGTGTTTTAGTTGTTTGATTTGATGTAGTTGTTCTAGGTGTTTTAGTTGTTATAGTTGTTTTAGTTGTTTAAGTTCTTTTAGTTGTTATAGTTGTTATAGTTGTTTTAAATGTTTTAGTTGTTAAAAGTGTTTTAGTTGTTTCAGGGGGCTTAGTTGTTCTATGTGTTTCAGTTGTTTTGTTGTTCCATGTGTTATAGGTGTTTGAGGTGTTTTATGTGTTATAGTTGTTTTAGTTGTTTCAGTTGTTATAGTTGTTGTAGTTGTTTTAGTTGTTTAGTTGTTATAGTTGTTATAGTTGTTTTAGTTGTTATAGGTGTAATAGTTGTTCAAGTTGTTTAGTTGTTTTCGTTGTTTCATATGTGTTATAGTTGTTTTAGCTGTTTTAGTTGTTGTAGGTGTTTAAGTTGTTGTAGGTGTCTTAGTTGTTATAGGTGTTTTAGTTGTTTTAGGGGTTTTAGGTGTTCTAGGTGTTCTAGGTGTTATAGGTGTTCAAGTTGTTTTAATTGTTTATGTGTTTTAGTTGTTTTAGGTATTTTAGTTGTTATAGGTGTTATATTTGTTCTAGTTGTTGTAGTTGTTTCAGGTGTTTTTGTTGTTTTAGTTGTTTTAGTTTTTTAGTCGTTTAAGTTGTTATAGATGTTTTAGTTGTTTTTAGTTGTTCTAAGTGTTTTAGTTGTTTAGGTGGTTAGTTGTTTTATGTGTTTCAGTTGTTTAGTGGTTTCATGTGGTATAGGTGTTTTAAGTGTTATAGGCGTTATAGTTATTTTAGTTGTTGCAGTTGTTATAGTTGTTTTAGTTGTTTTAGTTATTTAGTTGTTGTAGTTGTTTTAGTTGTTTTAGTTGTTTTAGTTGTTCTAGGTGTTTTAGTTGTTATATTTATTGCAGTTGTTGTAGGTGTTTTAGTTTTTTTAGGTGTTATAGTTGTTTTAGGTGTTATAGGTGTTGTAGTTGTTTAGTTGTTTTAGTTGTTTTAGTTGTTTCAGTTGTTTTATTTGTGTTAGTTGTTTTAGTTGGTTTGGTTGTTTTAGTTGTTTTAGTTGTTTTAATAGTTTAGTTGTTTATTTTTTTTAGTTGTTCAAGTTATTTTAGTTGTTATAGTTGTTTTAGTTGTTTCAGTCGTTTTAGGTGTTATAGTGGTTTTAGTTTTTATAGTTGTTTAGTTGTTTTGTGTGATATAGTTGTTATATGCGTTGTAGTTGTTCTAGGTGTTTAGGTGTTTTTTAATTGATTTAGGTGTTATAGTTTTTTTAATTGTTCAAGTTATTTTAGTTGTTTCAGTTGTTTTAGTTGTTCTAAGTGTTTTAGTTGTTTTAGGTGGTTAGTTGTTTTATGTGTTTTAGTTGTTTAGTGGTTTCATGTGGTATAGGTGTTCTAGGTGTTTAAGGTGTTATAGTTGTTTTAGTTGTTTCAGTTGTTATAGTTGTTTTAGTTGTTTTAGTTGTTTAGTTGGTATAGTTGTTCTAGTTGTTTTAGTTGTTTTAGTTGTTTTAGGTGTTTCAGTTGTTATAGTTGTTGCAGTTGTTGTAGGTGTTTTATTGTTTTAGGTGTTATAGTTGTTTTAGGTGTTTTAGTTGTTATAGTTGTTGTAGTTTTTTTATGTGTTTTAGTTGTTATAGGTGTTTTAGTTGTTTAAGGTTTTTCAGTTGTTGTAGTTGTTTTAGGTGTTTAGTTGTTATAGGTGTTAAAGGTGTTGTGGGTGTTTTAGGTGTTATAGGTGTTATCGGTGTTTCAGGTGTTATATGTTTTTTAGTTGCTTTATGTGTTTTAGGTCTTTTAGGTGTTATAGGTGTTATAGTTGTTTTAGTTGTTCAAGGGTTTTAGTAGTTATAGTTGTTTTAGATGTTATAATTGTTTAAGTATTTATAGTTGTTTTCGTTGTTTTATGTGTTTTAGTTGTTCTATGTGTTAAAGGTGTTATAGGTGTTTTAGGTGTAATATGTATTGTAGTTGTTTTAGGTGTTGTAGGTGTTTCAGGTGTTTTAGTTTTTTAGGTGTTTTAGTTGTAGGTGTTTTAGTTGTTCAGGTGTTTCAGTTGTTGTAGGTGTTTTCGTTGTTTTAGGTGTTTAGTTGTTATAGGTGTTTTAGTTGTTTTAGGTGTTTTAGTTGTTTTAGTTGTTTAAGTTGTTTTAGTTGTTATAGTTGTTTTAGTTATTTTAGGTGTTTTAGTTGTTTGAGTTGATGTAGTTGTTCTAGGTGTTTTAGTTGTTATAGTTGTTTTAGTTGTTTAAGTTCTTTTAGTTGTTAGAGTTGTTATAGTTGTTTTAGTTGTTTTAGTTGTTAAAATTGTTTTAGTTGTTTCAGGGGGCTTAGTTGTTCTATGTGTTTCAGTTGTTTTGTTGTTCCATGTGTTATAGGTGTTTTAGGTGTTGTATGTGTTATAGTTGTTTCAGTTGTTTCAGTTGTTATAGTTGTTGTAGTTGTTTTAGTTGTTTAGTTGTTATAGTTGTTATAGTTGTTTTAGTTGTTATAGGTGTAATAGTTGTTTAAGTTGTTTAGTTGTTTTCGTTGTTTCATATGTGTTATAGTTGTTTTAGCTGTTTTAGTTGTTGTAGGTGTTTAAGTTGTTGTAGGTGTCTTAGTTGTTATAGGTGTTTTAGTTGTTTATGGGGTTTTAGGTGTTCTAGGTGTTCTAGGTGTTATAGGTGTTCTAGTTGTTTTAATTGTTTATGTGTTTTAGTTGTTTTAGGTATTTTAGTTGTTATAGGTGTTATAGTTGTTCTAGTTGTTGTAGTTGTTTCAGGTGTTTTTGTTGTTTTAGTTGTTTTAGTTTTTTAGTCGTTTAAGTTGTTAGAGTTGTTTTTAGTTGTTTTCAGTTGTTCTAAGTGTTTTAGTTGTTTAGGTGGTTAGTTGTTTTATGTGTTTTAGTTGTTTAGTGGTTTCATGTGGTATAGGTGTTTTAAGTGTTATAGGCGTTATAGTTATTTTAGTTGTTGCAGTTGTTATAGTTGTTTTAGTTGTTTTAGTTATTTAGTTGTTGTAGTTGTTTTAGTTGTTTTAGTTGTTTTAGTTGTTCTAGGTGTTTTAGTTGTTATAGTTATTGCAGTTGTTGTAGGTGTTTTAGTTTTTTTAGGTGTTATAGTTGTTTTAGATGTTATAGGTGTTGTAGTTGTTTAGTTGTTTTAGTTGTTTTAGTTGTTTCAGTTGTTTTATTTGTGTTAGTTGTTTTAGTTGGTTTGGTTGTTTTAGTTGTTTTAGTTGTTTTAATAGTTTAGTTGTTTATTTTTTTTTAGTTGTTCAAGTTATTTTACTTGTTATACATGTAGTTGTTTAGTTGTTTCAGTCGTTTTAGGTGTTATAGTGGTTTTAGTATTTATAGTTGTTTTGTGTGATATAGTTGTTATTTGCGTTGTAGTTGTTCTAGGTGTTTAGGTGTTTTTAGTTGTTTTAGGTGTTATAGTTTTTTTAATTGTTCAAGTTATTTTAGTTGTTTCAGTTGTTTTAGTTATTTTAGTTGTTATAGGTGTTAAGTTGTTTTAGTTATTTTATTTGTTGTAGTTGTTTTAGGTGTTATAGTTGGTTAGAGGTTTTAGTTGTTTTAGGTGTTATAGGTGTTATAGGGGTTTTAAGTGTTTTACGGTGTTTCAGTTGTTTTAGTTGTTCTAGTTTTTTTGGTGTTTTTTAGTTGTTTTAGGTGTTTGAGTTGTTTTGGTTTTTAAGTTGTTTATAGTTGTTATAGATGTTGTAGTTGTTTTAGTTGTTCTAGTTGTTTTAGTTGTTTTAGTTGTTAAAGGTGTTTTAGTTGTCTTAAGTTGATGTAGTTGTTTAGGTGTTTTAGTTGTTATAGTTGTTTTAGTATTTTTAGTTGTTTAAGTTGTTTTAGTTGTTCTAGCTGTTATAGTTATTTTAGTTGTTTTAATTGTTATAAGTGTTTTAGTTGTTTAAGGTGGTTTAGTTGTGCTAGGTGTTTCAGTTGTTTTGTTGTTATGTGTTATAGGTGTTTTAGGTGTTCTATGTGTTATATTTGTTTTTGTAGTTTCAGTTGTTATAGTTGTTGTAGTTATTTTAGTTGTTTTAGTTGTTATAGTTGTTATAGTTGTTCTAGTTGTTTTAGTTGTTATAGGTGTTATAGTTGTTTAAGTTGTTTTAGTTGTTTTTAGTTGTTTTATAGGTGTTATAGTTGTTGTAGCTGTTTTAGTTGTTTTAGGTGTTTAAGTTGTTGTAGGTGTTTCGGTTGTTATAGGTGTTATAGGTGTTATAGTTGTTGTAGTTGTTTTAGGTGTTATAGTTGTTTTAGGTATTTTAGTTGTTATAGGTGTTATAGGTGTTATAGTTGTTGTAGTTGTTTTAGGTGTTTTAGTTGTTTTAGTTGTCTTAGTTGTTTAGTTGTTTAAGTTGTTATAGTTGTTTTAGTTGTTTTAGTTGTTTTTATGTTTTTTAGTTTTTTTAGGTGGTTAGTTGTTTTATGTGTTTTAGTTGTTTAGTGGTTTCATGTGGTATAGGTGGTTTAGGTGTTTAGGTGTTATAGTTGTTTTAGTTGTTTCAGTTGTTATAGTTGTTGTAGTTATTTTAGTTGTTTTAGTTGTTATAGTTGTTAAGTTGTTCTAGTTGTTTTAGTTGTTATAGGTGTTATAGTTGTTTAAGTTGTTTTAGTTGTTTTTCGTTGTTTTATAGGTGTTATAGTTGTTGTAGCTGTTTTAGTTGTTTTAGGTGTTCAAGTTGTTGTAGGTGTTTCAGTTGTTATAGGCGTTTTAGTTGTTTTTTAGGGTTGTAGGTGTTCAAGGTGTTCTAGGTGTTATAGGTGTTCTAGTTGTTTTAGTTGTTTAGTTGTTTTAGGTGTTATAGGTGTTGTGGGTGTTTAGGTGTTATAGGTGTTATAGGTCTTCCAGGTGTTTTAGGTGTTTCTGGTTGCTTTGTGATTTAGCTCTTTTAGGTGTTATTGGTGTTTTACTTGTTTTAGTTGTATTAAGTGTTTTAGTAGTTTTAGTTGTTGTAGGGGTTATAGTTGTTCTAGTATTTATAGTTGTTTTAGTTGTTGTATGTGTTGTAGTTGTTTTATGTGTTTAAGGTGCTATAGGTGTTTTAGGTGTTCTAGGTATTTAGGTGTTGTAAGTGTTCTCGGTGTTCCAGGTGTTGTAGTTGTTTTAGGTGTTTTAGTTGGAGGTGTTTTAGTTGTTCAGGTGTTATAAATGTTTTAGGTGTTTTCGTTGTTTTAGGTGTTTAGTTGTTTTAGGTGTTATAGTTGTTTTAGGTGTTTTTGTTGTTATAGTTGTTTAAGTTGTTTTAGTTATTATAGTTGTTTTAGTTGTTTTAGTTGTTATAGGTGTTTTAGTTGTTATAGTTGTTGTAGTTGTTTTATGTGCTTTAGTTGTTATAGTTTTTCAAGTTTTTTAGGTTGTTTTAGTTGTTTTAGTTGTTCTAGTTGTTCTAGTTGTCTAGTTGTTTTAGTTGTTTTAAGTTTTATAATGGTTTTAGGTGGTTTAGTTGTTTTAGGTGTTTCAGTTGTTCCGTTGTTCCATGTGTTATAGGTGTTTAAGGTATTGTATGTGTTATAGTTGTTTTAGTTGTTTCAGTTGTTATAGTTGTTTTAGTTGTTTTAGTTGTTGTAGTTGTTATAGTTGTTTTAGTTGTTTTAAGAGTTATAGGTGATATAGTTGCTTACGTTGTTATTGTTGTTTCGTTGTTTATTAGGTTTTATAGTTGTTTCAGCTGTTTTAGTTGTTGTAGGTGTTTAAGTTGTTGTATGTGTTTTAGTTGTTATATGTGTTTTAGTTGCTTTAGGGGTTTTAGGTGTTTTAGTTGTTCGAGGTGTTTTAGTTGTTTATGTGTTTTAGTTGTTTCAAGTGTTATGGTTGTTATAGGTGTTTTAGTTGTTTAGGTGTTTTAGTGGTTTCATGTGTTATAGTTGATTTAGGTGTTATAGTTGTATCAGGTGTTTTAGTTGTTTCAGGTGATTTAGGTGTCCTAGGTGTTGTATGTGTTATAGTTGTTCATAGGTGTTATAGTTGTTAAAGGTGTTTTAGTTGTTATATGTGTTCTAGTTGTTGTAGGTGTTTTAATTGTTTAGGTGTTTTAGTTGTTATAGGTGTTTTAGGTGTTATAAGTGTTTTAGGGGTTATAGGGGTTGCAGTTGTTATAGTTGTTCTAGGTGTTTTGGTTGTTTTAGGTGTTTTAGGTGTCTAGTTGTTCTAGTTGTTATACTTGTTTTAGTTGTTTTAGTTGTTCTGTTTGTTATAGTTGCTTCAGTTGCTTAGTTGCTTTAGGTGTTGTAGTTGTTTAGGTGTTTTACTTGTTTTAGCTGTTTGAGGTTGTTTTATGTGTTTTATGGGATTTATGTGTTATATGTGTTTTAGTTGATTTAGTTAAATAGTTGTTTTAGTTGTTTTTGTTAGTTTAGGTGTTATAGTTAGTTATGTGTTGTAGTTGTTTAAGGTGTTCTATGTGTTTTATTGTTACAGGTGTTCTAGTTGTTTCAGGCTTCTTAGTGGTTTTAGGTGTGATAGTTGTTCTAGGTGTTATAGGTGTTTTAGGTGTTTTATGTCTTATAGGTGTTTTAGGTGTTAAAATTTTTCAGGTGTTTTAGGTGTTTAAGTTGTTCTAGTTGTTTAAGTTGTTTAGGTGTTTTAGGTGTTTGGGTGTTATAGGTGTTCTAGATGTTTCAGTTGTTATAGGTGTTCTAGTTGTTTTATGGTTTATATTTGTTATGGGTGTTCTGGTTTTATCAGGTGTTTCAGTTGTTGTAGGTGTTTTCGTTGTCATTGGTGTTAGTTTTTTTAGGTGTTTAGTTGTTTTAGGGGTTTTAGTTGTTTTTAGTTGTTATAGTTGTTTTAGTTGTTATAGTTGTTTTAGTTGTTTCAGTTGTTTTAGTTGTTATAGGTGTTTTAGTTGTTATAGTTGTTGTTGTTGTTTCAGATATTATAGTTGTTTCAGTTGTTTTAGTTGTTGCAGTTGTTATAGGTGTTATAGTTGTTTTAGGTGTTATAGTTGTTCTAGGTGTTTCAGGTGTTCTAGTTAATTTGTTGTTTTAGTTGTTGTAGTTGTTTCAGTTGTTATAGTTGTTTTCGTTGTTTTTAGGTGTTATAGTTGGTTTAGGTGTTTCAGTTGTTGTAGGTGTTTTAGTTGTTGTAGGTGTTTTAGTTGTTATAGGTGTTTTAGTTGTTTTATGGGTTTTAGTTGCTCTAGGTGTTTTGGGTGGTATGGGTGTTCTAGTTGTTCAAGTTGTTTTAGTTGTTTTAGGTGTTTTAGTTGTTCTAGGTGTTTTAGTTGTTTAGGTGTTTTAGTTGTTCAAGTGTTTTAGTTGATATAGGTGTTGTAGTTTTTTAGTTTTTTTTTCTGTTGATTTAGGTGTTTTAGTTGTTGCAGGCGATTTAGTTGTTACCGGTGATTTAGGTGTTATAGGTGGTTTATGTGTTATAGTTGTTTTTAGGTGTAATAGTTGTTCTAGGTGTTATAGTTGTTATATGTAGTTTAGTTGTTGTGGGTGTTTCAGTTGTTTTAGGTGTTATAGTTGTTTTCGGTGTTTTAGTTGCTTAAGGTGTTTTAGGTGTTAAGTTGTTCTAGTTGTTATGGTTGTTATAGTTGTTTTAGTTTATTTAGTTATTATGGTTGTTATTGTTGTTATAGTTGTTTTAGTTGTTTTAGTTGTTTTAGTTGTTTTAGGTGTTATAATTGTTTAGGTGTTTTAGTTGTTGTAAGTGTTTTAGTTCTTATAGGTGTTATAGTTATTTTAGGGGTTTCAGTTGTTTTAGGTGTTTTAGTTGTTGCATGTGTTTAGTTATTCAAGTTGTTTTAGTTGTTTTATGTATTTCAGTTGATATAGGTGTTCTAGTTGTTTCAGGTGATCTAGTTGTTCCAGGTGAATTAGGTGTTGTAGGTGTTCTAGTTGTTGTAGGTGTTTTAGTTGTTCTAGTTGTTTTAGTTGTTTAGTTGTTCAGTTGTTTTAGTTGTTCTAGGTGTTTTAGTTGTTTTAGTTGTTTAGTTTTTTTAGTTGCTATAGTTGTTATAGTTGTTTTAGGTGTTATATTTGTTACAGGTGTTTTAGGTGTTCTAGGTGTTCTAGGTGTTATAGGTGTTTTAGTTGTTATAGGTGTTTATGTGTTTAGTTGTTTTCATGTGTTATAGTTGTTTTAGGTGTTTTAGTTGTTTAGGTGTTCTAGTTGTTGTAGGTGTTTAGTTGTTGTAGGTGTTTTGGTTGTTTTAAGTGTTTTTGGTGTTATATGGGTTTTAGGTGTTTAGTTGTTTTAGTTGTTTATGGGTGTTTTAGTTGTTCTAGGTGTTCTAGTTGTTATAGGTGTTGGGTGTTTTAGTTGTTATTGTTGTTTTAGTTGTTTACGTTGTTATAGTTGTTTTGGTTGTTCAAGTTGTTATAGTTGTTTTACGTGTTATAGTTGATTTAGGTGTTTTAGTTGTTGCAGGTGATTTAGGTGTTTAAGGGGATTTAGGTGTTATATGTGTTTCAGTTGTTTTAGGTGTTTTAGTTGTTCAGTTGAATTAGTGGATTTAGTTGTCATAGTTGTTTTAGGTGTTTCAGTTGTTTGAGTGGTTCTAGTTGTTCTAGTTGTTTTAGTTGTTATAGTTGTTCTAGTTGTTTTAGGTGTTTTAGTTGTTTTAGGTGTATATGTGTTATGTGTGTTATAGGTGTTTTAGTTGTTGTAGGGGTTATATGTGTTATATGTGTTCTAGGTGTTTTAGTTGTGTTAGTTGTTTAGTTGTTTTAGTTGTTGTAGTTGTTTTATGTGTTATAGTTATTGTAGGTGTTATAGTTGTTTAGTTGTTTTAGTTGTTTTAGTTGATTTAGTTGTTTTAGTTGTTTTAGTTGTTTTAGTTGTTCTAGTTGCTATAGTGTTAGTTGTTTTAGTTGTTTTAGTTGTTTTAGTTGTTTTAGTTGTTAAAGTTGTTTTATTTTATTTTATGTGTTATAGTCGTTCATGTTGTTTTAGTTGTATTAGTTGTTTTAGTTGTTCTAGTTGTTTTAGTTGTTCTAGGTGTTGAAGTCGTATCAGGTGTTATAGTTGTTTTATGTGTTACAGTTGTTTTAGGTGTTTTAGGTGTTATAGTTTTTAGAGGTGTTATAGGTGTTTTAGTTGTTTTTAGGTGTTGTAGGTGTTTCAGGTGTTTTAGGTGTTTAGTTGGTTTAGATGTTTTTAGCTGTTATAGTTGTTTTTAGAGGTTCTAAGTGTTCCAGGTGTTTATTTGTTCAAGTTGTTTTAGTGGTTTCAGTTGTTCTAGTTGTTCATGTTAATATAGTTGTTTTAGTTGATATAGTTGTTTAAGTTGTTTTATATTTTTTAGTTGTTTCAGTTGATCTAGTTGTTTTAGTTGTTTTAGTTATTTAGTTGTTCCAGCTGTTTAGTTCTTTTAGTTGTTTTAATTGTTTTAGTTGTTATAGGTGTTTTAGTAGTTTTGGTTGTTTATGTTGTTTAAGTTGTTCTAGTTGTTTTAGTTGTTTTAGTTGTTTCTATGGTGTTTCAGTTGTTTTAGTTGTTTAGTTTTATAGGTGTTTTAGTTGTTTAGTTGTTTAGTTGTTATAGTTGTTTAAGTTGTTTTAGTTGATTTAGTTGTTTTAGGTGTTATAGTTGTTATAGTTGTTGTAGTTGTTTTAGGTATTTAGTTGTTATAGGTGTTTAGTTGTTTAAGGTGTTTTAGGTGTTGTTGTTGTTTTAGGTGTTCAGTTGTTATAGGTGTTTTAGGTGTTGTGGGTGTTTTAGGTGGTGGGTGTTATAGGTGTTTAAGGTGTTATAGGTGTTTTAGTTGCTATATGTGTTTTGGGTCTTATAGGATTTATAGGTGTTTTAGTTGTTTTAGTTGTTCAATGGTTTTAGTCGTTATAGTTGTTTTTAGGTGTTATAGTTGTTTTAGTATTTATAGTTGTTTAGTTGTTGTATGTGTTTTAGTTGTTTTATGTGTTTAAGGTGTTATAGGTGTTTTAGGTGTTATAGGTGTTCTAGGTATTTATGGTGTTTTAGGTGTTTTAGGTGTTTCAGGTGTTGTAGTTGTTTTAGGTGTTTTAGTTGTAGGTGTTTTAGTTGTACAGGTGTTCAGTTGTTGTAGGTGTTTTCGTTGTTTTAGGTGTTTAGTTGTTATAGGTGTTTTAGTTGTTTTAGGTGTTTAGTTGTTTTAGTTTTTTAAGTTGTTTAGTTGTTATAGTTGTTTAGTTTTTTTTTTGGTTGTTTTAGTTGTTATCGGTGTTTAAGTTGTTATCGTTGATGTAGTTGTTTTAGGTGTTTTAGTTGTTATAGTTGTTTTAGTTGTTTAAATTGTTTCAGTTGTTATAGGTGTTTTAGTTGTTATAGTTGATGTAGTTGTTTTAGGTGTTATAGTTGTTATAGTTGTTTAAGTTGTTTAAGTTGTTCTAGTTGTTATAGTTGTTATAGTTGTTTTAGTTGTTTTAGTTGTTATAAGTCTTTTAGTTGTTTCAGGTGTTTTAGTTGTTCTATGTGTTTCAGTTGTATTGTTGTTCCATGTGTTATAGGTGTTTTAGGTGTTCTATGTGTTATAGTTGTTTTAGTTGTTACAGTTGTTATAGTTGTTGTAGTTGTTTTAGTTGTTTAGTTCTTATAGTTGTTCTAGTTGTTTTAGTTGTTATAGGTGTAATAGTTGTTTAAGTTGTTTTAGTTGTTTTCGTTGTTTCATTGGTGTTATTGTTGTTTCAGCTGTTTTAGTTGTTGTTGGTGTTTAAGTTGTTGTAGGTGTTTTAGTTGCTATAGGTGTTTTAGTTGTTTTAGGGGTTTTAGGTGTTCTAGGTGTTCTAGGTGTTATAGGTGTTCTAGTTGTTTTAGTTGTTTATGTGTTTTAGTTGTTTAGGTATTTTAGTTGTTATAGGTGTTATATTTGTTCTAGTTGTTGTAGTTGTTTCAGGTGTTTTAGTTGTTTTAGTTGTTTTAGTTGTTTTAGTTGTTTAGTTGTCCAAGTTGTTATAGTTGTTTCAGATGTTTTTAGTTGTTCTAAGTGTTTTAGTTGGCAATGGTTCATTGTGTTAGTGCAACTTTACAATGTATTGGCGCAATTGTACAGTTTCTTGATGCAACTTTGCAGTATCTTGCTGCAATTATTCAGTGTCCTGACGCAATTGTACAGTGTCTTGCATCAATTAAATAGTAAGATGATTATACAGTTTTTTTATGCCATTTCACAGGACATTATTGCAATTACAGACTATCTAGATGCATTTATACAATATCTTGCTGCAATTTTACTGTATCTGAATGCAATAATGCAATGAGTTGCTTGAATTATTATACAGAGTCTCACAGTGTCTTGTCGCAAATGTGGTGTTCATGCAATTATACAGTATCACAAGGCAATTATTCAGTATCCAGATTCATTTGCAAATACTTTCAGATGTCTACTAGGTTATGGACATCATTTCTCAGAATGAGTATCGATATTTTAGTTTGACCAACGCTGTCGCATTAGGACAGCTGACATTTGTCGAGAGGGTCGCATTAGGGCATAATGGTGGAGACGTCGTACGTGTTGATTCTGTGCTAACCCTCCTTCCTCTTCATTCGCTGCCCTTATCTAATGAAGAATACATCTTGTCCATATTTTCTTGTCTTTACTTTGGAATGTTACGCATATTAGACAATAAAATGAGATATCGAGTGAACCTCGACACCCTACGTCTGATAAAATACCCATTACCCGTTCTTGTGTAGACGTAGAGCCCTTGCAGATCAGCGCAGCACAACAACCCAACCGCACCCTGAGCACAACAACCCAACCGCACCGAACTAATTCAGGCTATATCAGATTAAGGTGGTTACCTGCACCGGATTTCTGACGCGAATAGATTAGATTTTGGAGGTGTATCTCCACTAGAGCTCTGACGAAAGATTTTGCTAGCTCTTCGTAGGGCGGGTGTCTCTGTTGGAATATCGGGATTTCCATTCTCCGACAGTGGGTTGACCGATAGCAAATCTGTCGTTGTTGCCACATACACCACCATAAACACACGTCTCTTTCAAGTAACAGGTTTTGTTTCAGTGCGTGTCTACGTGTATGTACTCGTCGATGCACACTCGAAAAATACTTTCCTTTATTTTATTAGCGTGTGTTAACAATATCGACTATTATGCTAATATTGTAAGGTGAAACTCTTGTGTTGATGTTGTGATGATCAGAAACAGCCCCTCAAGTGACCTACTCCGTCTGCACCTCCAGACTAACGTACTGGATATTGTAATGACAAGGAACCAATCCCACAAGTGACCTATTCTGTCTGACTAACATCTGAAAAAAAAATCCACCCTGTCAAAACCAGTGTTATTGGTGCTCCATTAGCACGATTTCAAACCAGTGTTATTGGTGTTCCATTGGCATGATTTCAAACCAGTGTTATTGGTGTTCCATTAGCACGATTTCAAACCAGTGTTATTGGTGTTCCATTAGCACGATTTCAAACCAGTGTTAGTAGGTTCCATCAGCACGATTTCAAACCAGTGTTATTGGTGCTCCATTAGCACGATTTCCAACCAGTGTTATTGGTGTTCCATTAGCACGGTTTCAAAGCAGTGTTATTAATTTTCTATTAGCACGATTTCAAACCAGTGTTATTAGTGTTCCATTAACACGATTTCAAACCAGTGTTATTGGTGTTCCATTAGCACGAGTTCTAAGCAGTGTTACTAGTGTTCCATCAGCACGATTTCAAACCAGTGTTATTGGTGTTCTATTAGCTAGATTTCAAACCAGTGTTATTGGTGTTCCATTAGCACGATTTCAAACCAGTGTTATTGTTGTTCCATTAGCACGAGTTCAAACCAGTGTTACTAGTTTTCTATTAGCTAGATTTCTAAGCAGTGTTATTCGTGTCACATTAGCTCGATTTATAAACAGTTTTATTAGTGTTCTATAATCTTGAATTTTATCTTTACTCACTTTATCTTTATTTCGGCTGTATTACCAGACTGTACTTTATCAATGTAATTGACTGTATGAGCGTACGGAATGTGAACATTTAGCTCCATAATTATAATTGGAAAGCGTATTTCCGCACTGTTAGGGTACCTCTGCATAAGTATAACTTGAAAACGTAATTTCGCCCTGTAAGGATACCTTTGTTAGGATGCAACACTATTAGGATGCTGCTCTAGTTTGTTCATCTCATATTTTAGCTGTGCATGTGTGAACAATGAACTGTGCTACCTGTCTGTCTAAAACAGTATTTAAGATGTTATTAGTATTTCAAATTTCAACAATCCTAAATCTGGCCGGCTCTT
>SDVV010018804.1:0-13670 GCA_016164225.1 Gammarus roeselii
TTTCATGACGAAATGCGCTAACATATTGTAAAGATGGGTATAACACATTGTATGAAATAATGAAGTGGTGAATAGACTACATAAGTTATTCATAAAATATATACATATCACTGAAATATATACACTTCATGACCGCTAGGAAATGATCCAATGATTGACGATCAGAATAATTCGATACTGGAGTACAGAAACTGAATTATTATACTGCTGTTATAGAAGATGAAGCACAATATTATCTTATGTGACAATGATTGTATCTTCAAAAATGATACGGTAAATGGTAGATATGATTCAATAAGTTATATTCTCGTCGAGTTGGCCTCTGTCAAAGCTGGGAGCTACCTATCGTTCTTCATACTCAACGTCGTACAGCTTACTCAGCTCTTTATTGCAGCCAACGCTTCAACCTCTTCCTTAACATTGATATTCACCTCAATTACTACTTGTGAAATCTTATTCACTTTATATTCCCCTCATTTGATTTGGGCCGACACGGATTGCACTCGTACATCTCATCACTTTCATTTATTCAAACAATTTGCAGCAGATGCCAACTCCGTCAACTTGTGACCTTAGAACTCTAAACCTTGATCCAATACACTCTCGATCACCCTGACCTTTCTTCACATGTAGATATTGAACAGCCAAGGAGACATCGCACCCTTGTCTCCGTTCTACTTTCATACATATGCAGATACAGACACTAGGCCGAAATTCCCCAGCGAGGGGATTGGTCGACGGCAAGGGGCACCTCACACTAGCATACACTCACACTCGCACACCATAGATCTTTGGCGCAAAAGGGTCCGGCCGGGGACCCCGCAACACACCTTCCGGGTCATGAGTGCGGTTCGAGGTCAGTGTCGGCAGCAGGGCCCTTGAAGCGTAACTGGTTTACCCATGCCGCTTCATGATGACCGCCTCCATCCCCGCCCATGACCATCCTGTCTCTCAACGATATGCATAGGGCGGGAAAGCACATCAGGGCAGCGTCAAAACTCATCCGTTCACTATCATTCTCCACTCAAGGCCATCCAGTGCACGCTCTCTCGCTACCGCCACACTCACGTCTCTCCTTCCTAACGCCTGCTTCACACCATCCATCCACCCAAGCTTTGGTCTCCTTCTAGGCCTACGTCCTCCACTCACCTCTGACTTCAACACTTTTTTCACCAATCTCCTTTCATCCATCCTCACCATGCGCCCGAATCAGTTCAGAACACACGAATCAACTCTGTTCTCTAACTTCTTCACCATCCCAGTTCTGATGCGAACCACTTCGTTTTAGTGAGCCTGTCTCTCAGCGACACTCCAGCCACGCTTCTCTAACATTTCATCTCGAAAACATTCAACCTTCTTCTCTCCTCTGCTCTCACCCCTCAAGTCTCAGCTCCGTACAGCACAGTTCGCTCAACGACACCCTCATACAGCTCTCTCTTTGCTTCCATCCCCAACGTCCTGCAGCTCATTACGCTCTTCAGTGCACTCAACACTTTGCACCCCTCCTTCACTCGCGACTTCACCTCAGCTTCCACTAATTCAGTCTTCTCCCCATGGGAGCCCGGACACTTATAACACTGAAATTCTTCCACCAATTCTCCATTTGGGCGGACACTAATTCTGCTCGCATCGACAAACATCGAGCATCTCATTTCTTTACTTTCACCCACGTTCACTCGATTTTTTTTTCTCTCACACACGCTACCAATCTCAGACACTAGCCTACATAGCTTCTAGTCACCTCACTTCCCACTCTGGTACATGCTCGGCTGCCAACATAGAACCTCTGCACCGCTTCAACAAATGTCCGCCCTGTTCATACATACGCTACACCCTCTACAGCGCTTCCTTATCAATCCTGTCGTATGCCTTCTCCACATCCATGAAAGCCCAGAACATTTTCGTTTCTCTTTGCATGGTACTTCTCACAGACCTGTCTCACTGCAAAACTCCTAAAGCCGCACTGTTCCTCTCCAATTACGCAGTCCGTACAATCTCTAATCCTTTTGATCAGCACTTTCCCGTACGACTTACCAACCACACTTAACAGACTGATACCTCTTGGGTTGCTGCATTCATTTGTATCTCCTCTGCCCTTATACAGCGGAACAATGCAGGCACTAAGCTATTCAATTGGTACCACGCGTGCCACAAATCAAAAGTTCAGTAAACTCACCAACCCTTACACAATCGTTACTCAACCATTTTTCAGGCACTCGGCCGCAACGCCATCCAAAACAGGGGCTTTCCCTGCTTACATCACCTCCAGCGCCTCCTGCACCTCTTTCCTGAGAATGTCCGCCGCAAATCTCTCTCCCAAAACTGGCATCCGGGCACCACCACCCCCAGCAACAATGTCAGCCTCTCTGTCATCTTCGTCGTTCATCAATTCATCAAAATACTCGAAGCCCCTGTTTGTGCAGCACCACTTTTCAACCACAACTGGCCGTTTTCATCTTTCACCCCTTCCTCCTTTCTGGTCTCTCCCTTTCCCACCCTCTTCACCTCTTTCCAGAACATCTTTTTGTTCTCCTCAAAATTTTGGCACAACTTTCTGCCCCACCTGACATCAGCGTTCCTTTGGCTCTCCTCACCACCCGCTTCACCTCGTTTCTCCTCTCTTTATAGCCTTCATATGCCACCACCGACTTCATCTGCAACCACTCCTCAAACGCTCCTCTTTTTCGTGCTATCGCCTGTTTATTCCCTTCGTTCCACCACTCACAATCTTTCCTGCTGCACCCGCTCACACGGCGCGCACCACACTCATTCTTCGCAAATCTCAGCAACGCGTCTCTCAACGTCTCCCATTCGTCCTCCACATATCCCAGGTCCTGTGTTCTCACGTTGTTATATTCTTCTCTCAACGCCTGTTGGAACTCCTCAGCTCTGCTTCTCGCATTCAATTCACTCACTTTCACAACCTTTCTTCCTCCTCCCACTCTTTTGTTGCCCTTCCACCTCTGTTCCACTCATAATCTACCTTCAGCCAGCAGATGGCCAGACACTCATCCACCCTCCCCTCTCAACACCCTCACATTCAGCAGCCTCCCCACCATTCTTCTCGATATCAACACGAAATCCATCAGCGCTCTCTCCACCACTGCACCACGGGCCATCTTTACGACGCATGTGTACATGTGGATATTTCGTCTCTTGAACAAACGGTTCCCATCCACAAACTCCTGCTCCATACACAGGCCAATCAGGTTTTCACACTGTTATTTCTACCAACTCTCACTTTATGGTCTCCAAGTTCAACTACATTGAATTGACCTCCAAAACTCTCAATACACTCACTCAGGTCAGGACAGAATTGCTCTCTCTCCTCCTTTCTCCTCCCGCTACCTGGACCATATGCACTCACAAATACTCATCTTTCTACACCTAACTTGACTTTCACCACCAACAATTTTGAGGACATCTCCTCCCACTCGGTAATGCTACTAGCCACAACCGATCACTCAATATCAAAATCATACCTCCTCGTGCCCAACCTTCCTCCACACCAGACTTTCTTTCCCTTACCACACCAAACTCACATTCTCCCATATCTTTCAATTTTGTCTCACTCAGCGCCAACACATCAAACTTCCTCCTCACAAAATATCTCACCATTCTCCCTTCTCTTTACATCATTTGTACTAAAGCCACCCACATTCAGCGACCCTTATAGTAGGGTTTGGAGAGGCGTGAGCCTCTCCTTCCCCCAACTCGTCCTGCCATCTTTGAGGAAAGGGTTCACAGAGAAAGGAATCCCCAGCCCCTTCGCCCCGCCCCTTTTATTCGCCTTATACGACACGCAGGGGTTACGGTAGCACAATTCTACTCCCGGATACGGGGCGCCCTTTTAGTCGCTTCCTACGATACGCGGTGGATACGTTAGCAAGTTTCTAGCGACCCGGCTACAAGCCATTCATTTGTTCTACTTTCACTAAGAATGAATCCCTCACCTCACTCCCTAATTTGACATATGCGCGGCTGCCATATTAAAAAGTTTGAAGAGCTCTCAACAAATTTTCCCTCACTCCATACAAACGCTACATCCTCCACAACGCCTCTCTGTCGACCCTATCAAAGATTTTTTCCATATCCACGAAAGCCTGGAACACATCTTTCTCCTTTGCAAGGTACTTCCAACAAGTTTAAATCCACCACTCCCAACGCCAAACAATTTTTCGATGATCGCACTGTCCATACTGCCTCAGTCCACTTGTTTAGCACTCTCCTATACAATTTTTGTACACTTACAACAAACTGTTACATATCGAGGGGCTGCATTCATTTATATCTCTTATATCCTTATTCAGTGAAACTATGCATGCAAGCACTGCGCCATTCAATCTTCACCATGCCCACAAACAATGATTTATAAGCATCACCAACCATACGATTACTGTAAAGCATCCCCTTTTTAGGCACTGAGTTGCCACGGCTTCCAAACCTCTTTCTAATAAATGACAGTAAAGTTTATGGCTCCCAAAACCGGCATCCATGCACTTACACCCTAGTACAATGTACACCACTCGGACATCTTCGACATCCAACTTCTCTTTTTCTTCAGGAATGTTTATTTGTATATATGGGTCAAATGACTTTAAAATTCACACGAATAAGTTGGTTCCTCGTAATAATAGTACTCGACTGTCACTTGCAATCTCGTGATAAAATTTTCATGTATATATACTGTAGTAATACATGCGTTTACATTAAAATCGACAATTGACAAATCAACAATCCAAAGGTTGAGGAAATTCCCTACGGAACGAAGTGAAAAGTCACAACAGTGTGGGGTTGGAACGACATCCCAACCCACTAAAACCTCTCCTGTTGCCTTAGGTTACCGGAGGACAATATGCTCGTGGCAATCCCACGCTGCGCCGCCAAGCTCAGACGTTGCCGGAACCACAGGGGTTCCCTAAGTTCTCCCGTTGCCTCAACCAGACGATGGCCTAGCTCTTGGTTAATCTTGGATGCAGTCTCTCCGTAGCTGCCTGCGGTTTCTATAGCGATAGGCTCAAACTGAAAACGCCTTGCAAGGTCCCTATATTTAACTCGCTTGCGGCGCTCAACTTCGCTAGCGGATGATCCCGAAGCCACTGCACTGTTAGTAAGGTAAATCTCCGCAAATGTGTCGACGAACGAGCTATCCCAGCAGAGACTCTTGCCATTTCGGAAAGGGAATGCAGTGATGCCATCTGGGCGCAGGCTATCTCCTCTTCCAGTACCTACGGGCTCAAGCAAGCATGGTATGCCGGTCATCTGCAAAGCCCTCTTCACAATGTCATTCAGATCTGCGTGTCTCGGATGACGGCCAGCACTGTAGCGGTATGACAGGCCATGCAGACCCCTCTCATCAACCCGACCCCCGCACCGACAGGTGTGCGGTTCACCCAATAACCGCTCCAAGACAGAGAGCGACAGACTCCCGGAGAGTGTCTGGGTCCAGCTGAGTGCCGATTGATGAACACCGGAACGGCATGCAGCCAAAGACCAGATTCCCTTCTGGAGGCTGCCTTCATGTGCGCCACCCCTACTTGATCTGCTCCACTTAACAATGCATTGAAACATGCCTCGGCAAGCGGCAGGTCCCAAGAATTCTGCTTGGACTTGAACTCCATCTCCGGTTGGATTGCCCCGGTCCCCTCACGCTCCACTCAGCAATTGCTCCTTGTAGCTCACCTGCGTCAGCCGTACCGTTTACACTGGAAAGAACGGCTTCCACAATGTTGCTCCCGGAGTGCATGGAGGAAATGAAGGCCGGGAGAGCAATTTATGCCGCTCTTCTTATTCCGAGTCCACCCATTTTAGCTGGGAGAGTGGCTGTGGTGTAGGAAGTCCCATCAATTGATGAATTTGTTATGTGTGTTAGAGTCTGATGACGGTTTGGTCGAAGATCTCTTGTTCATCGATCTGTCAATAAGCGGGGGAAGTTTTTAGGACGTACTGAAGCTTCGAGAAAGAGAAACAGTTTGTGAGCTAGGTGAATGCTTGGTGATTATCGAGCATGACCAATCGTTCTGTCATTAGCTTCAAATCTTCGTGTGTGTCCCTGATGGCAATATGGATGCCGTCTTCATGTATTGTGGCTCTCAGAAGAGTGGCACTGCCCGCGGGGACCACCTTGACACGGAGAAGGCACTCGCAAAACATGTCGTAAGTTTGATCAATGTCTTCCTGGGAAGCGTGGTTCAAGATGGTCAACTCGCACTTCTCGCTGTTGACCTATAGTCCCCGCAGCTTCAGTGCCGCGACCAACCTCCTCAGATCTTCCACTACCTGCTCAGGAGACCCCTCAGGAGTAGCATCGTCCAGATACCAAACATTGCATTCCGCGGTGAAACCCCGTGCTACCACATCAATGCCCAAAGAAAACAACGCCGGACCAAAGGGGTTACCCTGCTGGATTCCTGCACAAGACTGTAACTGCCTAGCATTGTATAATAACAGACTCGGCTTAGAGTGGGACTGCCAACACATTCTGTAAATACCTGGTGCTCTTTCCCTTAACTCCTTGAGGAAACAATCTCGTCTCATGCAATTGAAAGCATTTCTCATGTCGATCTTGAGCAGCACCCTCCGATGTATGGGATCTGTCATGTATCTCCTGGCAGCGTGGTGGCCGCAGCTTCACAGCCACCCTTCGTCGAGCATCCCAGCTGTACTGTGTAACTCATTTTCAAGGGCGTGTGATAATGGTTTAGCGCCGACCTTTGAAGCAAACCTCCTCATCGTGTTCCCTACAGCAATGGACCGGACGCCACCACTCTTCTTCGCTAGAGCACACAAAGTGACCCTAAAAAAGATAGGGGTGACACTCTCTGGGATCCCCCCGGCTAAAACAACATTTACCAGTTCTGTCAATGTCTTTATTAGACGTTCTCCTGCCTCGGCGGCCGTCCGACCAACCAACCCGCGCAGATGACTCGGACGCAAGCCATCGGGTTCGGCGGCCGATCCGGGCCTGAACGGTGCAATGGCACGCCTTATGTCATCCGGGGAGGCCAATGTTGGCCTAGCAAGAAGATCGTCTGGAGAATCAGGCAGCTCCAGATTGTTCTAAGAAAATTACTCTTCTCTAATAACATCCGGTCACTTACATCTTTCACCACCTCCTTCTTTGCCATCTCTCCTTTCCTCACCATCTTCCCCTTATTTCTGAACATCTTGTTTTCCTCAACATTTTCGCACAATCTTGTTTCTATGGTTCCATCACCCTGTACCGACCTCACCTCCGATCACTCCTCGAATGCTCGTTGCTTCTACAATACCGATTTACTAATATTATCGTTTCTCCAATCACAACCGATCCTCCTACACCCGCCCACACGGCACTCACACAGCCAATCTCTCGCTAGTCTCAAAAATGTATATCTGAACGTCACCCATTCTTCCTCTGCTTTCCCGAGAAATGTCATATTCCGCCTGCTAGAACAACTCATGGCCTGCTAAAACAACTCAATTCTACTTGTCACATTCAGTTCACTTCCCTTCACATCCTCTCTTCCTCTTTCTACACTTCTGTTCCCGCTCCACCTATGCTCCATTTTGAATCTTCCTTCCAACACTGGGTGATCAGGCATCCCTCAATTCTCTCTTCTCAATACACACCCATCCTACAGTCTCATAACCCTGTCTCCTTGAATGAAACACAAAATACATCAGCGCACTATTCGTCAATGCATCACTGGCTATCTTTTGCCTAAAGAATTTGTGGATGATTGACAGCTATACAACCTGCCTTTCTGATTTTTTAATGCATTTCTTCATATCTTAGGTCCTCGACGGAGAAACGGTGAACAGCCGATTCATCCTCAACCCCCCCGTCTACGCAAATAGCTTTTTACACATGAGTTGGTGATCTCCATCTAGATTGCCTCCTGCCCAAACTGTATATGGTTATACTTTGTGATTTCAGCTCATGAATCATAAGACAGATAAGCAGCTGTGGGAAAAGTGATGAAACCAGTTCAATAAAAAAACTATGAAATGATAACTTGAAAAGATGGTTTGGTAGGACTGAGCACAGCCAGGTGCAAGATAATTTGTTGAAAAGTATAGAGAGTATGTGTATTAGGATGCTGTTGGAGATGCCACGAAAATGCGAAGCATTGAAACCAATATAGAACACATGATCGCTTGGAAATTCAAGTGAGTCAGGAAATCTATTTTTTGTACCACATTTCAATAATTGCAATAAATTTATCAATGTATTTAATGCTCGTGAAGAAATTCGATCACATTTCAAACATTTTGAATGGAATGTCATTCACCGTGGGTAACGCTGCCCCTCAAGTGGGCGAACCAGTTGCTTCGCCCACTTCGACGTTCGTGACATGAGAGTCACTTGTACTAAATAGGAGATAAAGAATATTGCTACCCCTTGTAGATGTCTTCGCCATTCGGTTCAAACGATAAGTTCATGACCCAAATAGTGAAGACCAATACAAGAGGTAGCAATATTCTTGATCTAATATTTAGTGTAAGCTACTCTCATGTCACGAACGTCGAAGAGGGCGAACCACTCGAAACTAGCGACACCAACTGTATCCGTATTTTGATTGAGCTCGAGTTGAAAACGTCAACAAACTGTTAAAAAGTCCCCAACTTCAGATTATCTAACTTTGATGGCTTAGGAGCATGTATAACCTTTGGAGAAGATGCCGATCAATCGCTTAACCATATCTTGACTTCACTTGTAAATATCGTGAGCATAAAAAGACGAACATCAGACAATCAGCCCAATTACTGGAAAGGAGGATAGGAAGCGCCTTCATTCACGAAAGAAAGCAAAGCACTCGATAAAACTAAAACAAAAACATGACGATGTAGCTATATATGAATACAACCTCAGCAGAAGAGATCTAAAGAGGGTCCAGAAACGTGAGAAGAAATATTACATGACTAATCTGTGAGTGGTCCTCTCGAGAACGATGTTGGTGAGTTAGAAACGGACGACACCAAAATAAGCGTCCTATGAATACTTTTGTGCTGTATCTACGCTAGAAAATTATGATATTCCTAATCCGGAGGATATCATAGCGGAAAGGCGAATTATTGCACTCAGCATAGTTAACCCCCCCCCCCCTTTCCCTACATTATTAAATATATATATATATATAGATAAATGGAAGGTCTCAAAATCTCTATGTCCAGACCAAATTCATTCCAGAATTATAGAAGAGACTTGAAATGACATCGCCGAACATTCATAAAACATTTTTACTCAATCTCTCACAATTGGAACCTGGCCCTCTAAATAGAAGGAGGACAATGTTGACCCGAATTTTAAAAAAGCGTCAAATAGTGCCCGGCAATTTCCGTTCAATTGATCTCACCTCAGTCATTGGCAAATTGACGGAAAGCTTGATAACGGAAAAAAATGCAGAATTATTGGAATCAAACTAATTGAATGGGGACTCTCTGCATGACTTTAGACACAACCGTTCCTTTCGTACGAACCTGCTGCTTTTTCCAGGAATGTAATTGAAATTCACGACACAAAATCTTCCATCGATATCATTTACCTTGACTTTCACAAGGCCTATGATAAAGTCCCTCACAAGCTTCTAGTCAGTAAAATGCACAGCATCGGTATTCGAGGCAAGCTTTACAACTGGATGAAATGTTGGCAGACGGACAGACGGCAGCGAGTTGTTCATAACGGAGTTACCTCCCCTTGGGTAATGTCAAGAGCGGCGTGCCTGAAGGATCCGTGTTAGGTCCAGTTCTCTTTCTAATGTTCTTTCATGCAACGATCTCTCAATCATTAGCAAGCTTGCAGGCGATGCTAAGGTAGGAGAAAAAATGCAAACTGAACTAGAGTTCCAGCAGATCTAACTTGACTTGAACAAAAATGTTGATTGGTCAGCAAAGTGGCGCATGAATTTTGATGTGGACAAATGTAGAGGTATGCACACAGGGCTTCATAACCTCCAACACGAATATTCGATGTCCGGAAAGAAACTTATTCCTGTCACCGAAAAGAGAGATTCAGGTGTCATCATTAGTAACGTCTTAAAAAATAGCAAGCAATGCAATGATGCTGCCACATCTCGTACACCATCTCGTACAAAAACCAACACAGTATACTCAAGTTAACAATGCATTTGTTATAACGCATCTCAAGTATTCCGTTCAATTCTGGTCTCCATATATTAGAAAATACGTTATTGAATTAGAGAAGGTTCAACGTAAAGCTACCAAACTCTTCTTTCATTCGGAATAAATCCTACAATGACAGGCTACGTGAACTCAATCATTAATCGCAAGAGAAACGTCAAGTCAGAGGTGACACATGATCGAAGTGTGTAAGAATATGAGGGGTACGGAAAACGTGGACCGAGCGAGCCTTTTCACTCAAGATATGAACGGAGCGACTAGAAACAATAAACACAAAATCGTTGGCAACGTTTCTCACTCGCCACCATGCGCAATTTGTTCCCGTATAGAGTAGTGGCCGAGTGAGGCCGCCGCGGTAGAGTAGTTAGCGTGTCCGACTGCAGTGTCAGCCTCTGGTGCTGCATGTCGCGAGTTCTAGCCTCGGCATGGACCCGGCGGTCTTGTTGTGGTGAGATTGGGTGCCTCATCCTCTGTTTCAGCCTATCTTAGCCACCCTCCTAACTAGGGGGAAACAGCTGTATGTCTATACATACATACGTAAAGTAGTCGACGAATGGAACAAACTTCCAGTGGAGGTTGTAAACATCAATTCAATTGAAACGTTTAGGTCGTGACTCGATAAGTTATACATAAGTCGCAGATAAATAGATAAATCTTTCCCTTTCTTGATGTTATAAAACATAAAAGACACATGAAGCTCTCTTAGACATGCTACTTCAGAACTAATCCTCTTGCTATTAAAAGGCAACCTAGTTTGGGCCAATAGACCTATTGTTGTCTTCCTACGCTTTTAAACATTGTAAACTTATTTATCCGTTACTGCTGAACTAAGCTTCAACTCTTCGGCTGCCTCTAACGCCAAGCAGAACACGATGCTCCAGACCAAACCAATGTGTCAAAGTATCCATTCCCTTGAATACATACCTCAAGAGTAAATGAGAGCCGAATGGTGCGGTATAAATGTTAGTCTAATTCATTAAAAGAAATCTTTAGATAGTAGAAAAGCTAAGATCGTGATGCGTTGACGTAAAATGTATCGCCCTTTAATATCGTACTCTGAAAACACAACTGTGCACATCTTTCCCGGCTGAGTGTACAATTTTTTATCACATTTTCAGTACCGCTGGCTGTGAGGATTATATATACTAGAAATAATTTTGCTACTCCTGAGTACTATGTCACGTTTGATATAAAATGATTAAATACGTTTTTTTGCACCGTTTCAAATCAAATCTACTTGAACACAACAATACAAGTGCTGCAGGTTGTCCTATTTCTATGTTGAAATTTGTAACATAACTGACTAGTACATATTTTATCTGAATAATTTAGTAATAAAATTACTGAAATTGACATGACTATCAGTTTTTGTTCATATTGAAACACATGATGTCGCTTCCTCTCCCGTTGGCAGTGTCGTGAAAGGTATTGTTGGCCATTGATGGGATCGCATATTCCACTAATGTTCAGAGACAGACTGCTGCAGACATCAGCACAGGTTACTACAGTAATTGCACAGCATTACAGATCAGCTTCTCTAGAACATGGTTCAAATCTAGCAACATAGTTCAAATCATGAAACTTTTATTGTACCGCATACTAAATTACCTGCAATAGATTTGACTCACCGGAATTTACAATAATCCCGGGGAAAAGGCAAAACAAAAACTTACCCAGTTGCGACAAAACCTGTAATGTGCAAGAAAAGCCTTCAATACGGCCACTTTAACAAATACTGCCAGCCGTGCATACCACAACGCTGTAAGAGTAGCGCCGGCGACCAAGACATAAAGAGCTGCAAGGCCCACCAACCTACCTGCTACCACTGTTCATGCCTTCATGAGGCAGGTGACCGCGACTGCCATATAAACATTGACCAGAGAGAAATACAATCATGCAAAACGACAGCCTTGCCTTGTAGCCGGGACGCTAAGAGCTTGCTAGCGTACCCAGCGCGTGTCGTAGAAGGCGACTAAAAGGGGCCTCGTAGCTGGGAGTAGAATCCTGCTATCATATTCCCTGCGTGTCGTAAAAGGCGACTAAAAGGGGCGATTCAAATTTGTTCAAATAATGCACACTTCTTTTCCTTATCCTAATATGCTTGGGCTCTGCCTCGAGGTAATTCGCTGTATCTAGACTACAAAGCTATTTTATACTCTCAGCTGTAGTTGGTCTAGGGATTTCAGCGACTTTATACACGCACTGCGAGTTTGTAGTAGAGTTTACAATATAAACTCTGGGTACTTTATGTTACACCTGTGGTAATAAAGAAGTAACAGGAAATATAGGTGATCATTCCGATTTTTAACTAACTTTCAGCACGAATTCATTAATACCAGGCGAAATTTAATACCAAAAAGCAAGAAATCATGGCACACGTAACTCACGTCAAATGCCATCTGATCCTGAAAAAAATCTAACATATATAGTAATTAAAAATTCAGAAGGCCTTCAAATGGATGAACATGGGTAGTCGGCATTTGATATTGTTCAATAAGCACTCACCAAGAAAGGTCACAAACGTGTGGTGATTAAACGGACTATCAGCATTCGATTTTATCATGAATTGACCTATGGATACATTTAGGTTGACGTCAAATACCCTGGACAAACGGCTGGAACGTGGCTGGTACGTGATAGCTGTCCGCGTTTGACCGGTCAAATGAATAAAAGGGGTAAAACATAATGATTATTGAACTTAAGAACTCAATGACAATCACTTCCGCCCACACATTAACAGGGAAGGACTTGAGGTTTGCGAGGTCCTGGAGAGAGTATGGAAGAGGCAGCAATTTTAAACAGCAGAGGCTGATGCACTTCAAACGCACCTACTTCTACAACTTATTATCAATAATCTGAAACGGCTTAACTGAAAAACTCATTAGAAGAAGAGAAGAAAAATACAAAATGTACACAACATATTGCATTATTATTACAAATTTTGTCATCACATTTCGATGTTAGCAAACTGAAAATTTGACAACTTCTGTAAATTTGGCCATCCAGTCCAGTCACTGTGTCTTGCGCGTTCAGTCCAGTCACTGTGTCATGTGCGTTCAGTCCAGTCCCTGTGTCGTGTGCGTTTAGTCCAGTCACTGCGTCTTGCGCGTTCAGTCCAGTCACTGTGTATTGCGCGTTCAGTCCAGTCACTTTGTCCTGCTCATTCAGTCCAGTCACTGTATCGTGTGCGTTCAATCCAGTCACTCTGTCTTGTGCGCTCAGTCCAGTCACTCTGTCATGTGCGTTCAGTCCAGTCACCGTGTCTTGTGCGTTCATTCCAGTCACTGTTTCTTGCGCGTTCAGTCCAGTCACTGTGTCATGTGCGTTCAGTCCAGTCACTGTGTCATGTGCGTTCAGTCCAGTCCCTGTGTCGTGTGCGTTCAGTCCAGTCACTGTGTATTGCGCGTTCAGTCCAGTCACTTTGTCCTGCTCATTCAGTCCAGTCACTGTATCGTGTGCGTTCAATCCAGTCACTCTGTCTTGTGCGCTCAGTCCAGTCACTCTGTCATGTGCGTTCAGTCCAGTCACCGTGTCTTGTGCGTTCATTC
>SDVV010018805.1:0-13670 GCA_016164225.1 Gammarus roeselii
ACTGTGAGGCAGTAGTGGCTCCTGTAAAGCAGAGGCGGCACAGTGAGGCTGAGGTTGTCACTGTGAGACAGTGGTGGGTATTGTGAAGCAAAGGCGTGTACTGTGAGGCAAAATGGAACACTGCGATGCCAAGGTTCACAAGCGTTTAAGACAAGAACGGGCCTTTTAGCTCAGACTTGGATATCTGATAATGGTAAGGAGATTAGTTATGAAGTAGTACGTTAAAAAGAGCATCATGCATCAGTGTAATTTATGTCATAACAGTTCAAGAGAGGGAAAGTTTGTAGTAGGAAATAGCAATTGACGATGATACTCGAAACAACTCAACTCAGCACCGGTAGAGAAAGCTGCCGATCCACGATGTTAATTGGAGACGGTTGCTCGTTTGGCAGCGAGCAACCAACATCAAAGCTCAATGGAGTCAGTTCCAGGGAGCATTTGTTGAGGGAAATATGCAGAATATCTCCAGATCAACCTTGGCTCAATTGAAAAGCGGGGAGGAGTAATCCATACCAGTGATTTCTCAACACTGAATGGAATACTACGAATTAAACCAGGCAACAGTAAAGAAATCATGCACTGAAATATTATTTTGCTGCTGCATGAACATTTTATTGGAGCCTGATTTAGTGTGCTTAATTTAGTAGTTACGTGAACGTGTGTTTGTTGCTTGCGCCTTCTCTACAATCTTGATCAATTAAATTCTATTTTTGAACTTTTATTGAGCCTTTGAGTAGTGTAAAAGACATCCAAATGCTAATTTTGTACGGTCTACGTGAATTTGCACATACATTTCAGTGGTGGGAAGGCGGTCGGCGCAAAGGCGGGTGACGCGAAGGCGGGTGACGCGAAGGGAACGGAGGTGAATGACTCAATCAGACAGACGGACAGCTTTCGGATTATTCTTTAGTTATTAGGTTATATATTTAAATATACACATAGACTACCTTTGGTATTTGCATTTTAATGCTGGGCATACTGCATTGCAATTCCATTGGATTGCATGTTGCAGATATGCATTTTCAATGCTAGTCGTCTGAATGTTTAGGGGTAATGATGACATTTATAAAATATTTTTTTTATTGACAATAAATCTAACGGTAACACAATAATTTACATGTAGTATCAAAGGTTAAAACCTTCATTATCATAGGAATATAAGTGTACCAGGTAAGAATTCGCCTAATTTCATAGATTGCTGGGTATAAATTAGCTTATCTGAATGTAACGATCCAAAATTGGTTTGATCGACAATGCACCTTCCATTGTTGTGTAAGATTTATCTTTCAGGGTATGATATGCCGCATATAATTTCTAATCAATATCCATTAGGGTAGAATAGAGAATCGAATTTAGCTATTTTTTTACCGTTATACGTTTTGATTGATTATCATATGAATGTAAGTGTATCAGGTATGAATGCTCTTAATTTTATGGATTGTTGGTTATAAATTAACTTAACTGGATGTAATGATCCAAAATATTGGTATGTTTTACCTCTCGACATTGGAATTGGATAGGGTTCAAAGACAACTTATTTGATGTATAGTCTGTTCACATTACAGAACTGACAGCCATAAACAACACTAGGTTGATTATTTATTCTAATTCCTAACCCGATCTAAATGGATAATTACCCGTTTTTTTTCTCGATGAGACTGGGAACTTCTCGGTCGAATGCCAGTACCCTTACACTCTGTTCTTAAAAACTCAGCAGTAACTCATCCCCTCGTTTTCTCTGCCGTTGAGATGTCGGACAAAGAAAACGACACAAAATTAACATGATACTGAAACAATCCTTCAGAAGGAGAAAGACCTCCTAATGGAACGTTTTACAGAAAATGCAAATTATCTGCTCCGGGTGAACAGGATGGTCTTTATCAGTGGGAACATTTAGTTATCATTATCTGCAATGATGTGTTTCAACTTGTGTATATTGTGCAATATCCAACATTTAGATTTCCGGTCTCCAAGCGTTATACATTCATCAGAGGGATGGTTAAAACTCGTTGAATTTGTATTGTTTTCGGTACTTTGATTAGTTATCTCATACAGTTAAAGGATTTTTATGATATTTTAGGTTTGCATTGTCCATGTAGCACACTATTTCGGACATAATTTGGTCGGTTATTGCATCATTCTTCTTATTTTATCTTAACCGTTTTAGTATATTTTCATTCAGTTTTGTATATTCTCTGTACAGTTTCAATCTTCGATGCAAGGTATTGGGTATTTTATTAAAATATAGGAATATAAGGATATATTACGTTTGTATTTGCAATGTAAAACATTATTTCACGTATAATTGAGTTAAATGTTGTATATTGTTAGGGATTTTTTATATCTTCGTTCATCCTGGTTCAATGTTTGACGTGGATATTATAGATATGGAAGATTCCATTTGCTACAAGCTTGATCTTGTTGTTACTATATTGTACATTTAGTGTAGGACCATACTTCAATGTTTAGTTAGTTAGAGAGCGTCTAGGTAAAAGCTCGTTGCGTTTACGTTTAATTCCGATTCATTATGATCGATATCCTAGTGTATTACAATTTAATATCGGGGATGGCAGAATAGAGAATCTTATTTGGCTATTTTCTAAAGTTATTGTTGTATGATTTTTTTTTCACTATAATAATATGAATGTATGTTTAAGAATTGTAAATCCGTACTGCATCTTTGTGGAATTTCGTCATTGATCCCTAGCAAGCGTATAGTTTAACGTTTTTAGACGATGATTTACTGGGTGGATGGGTCATGTTGTAGGAGCGGCTTACACTCTTTGGTGGTCATTTGGAGTTCGTACAAGTTCAACGAGATTTTTTTGTAAGTTTTTGTGGATGTCGGTCTTAACTTCCATGTGTTTGTTAGAGAGGTTATCCGTCAAGCTGCTGATCGTTGTAGTGATTTACTTAGGTCGTCAGTGAACAGAAACCAAGCTTTTATTATCAACACACTTTTTAAGACTCATGTCAGGCCCATTCATGACCACTGTACCAGTGTATAGATTCCTGGTTATGTCCAGGACGTGACTTTGCTCGACGTTGTTCAGAGATGATGAACTAAACAGATGCATGGTATGACTGAGGTTTTGTACCGTGGCTGGGTGTTAACTCTAAATTTGTTATTTATCAGTGGTAGACTGCTGAGAAGTAACCTAGTAAGGCATTGTAGAGTTCGTTGTTACGACACAGTGGGCTTGGATTTTATCCTAATAGAGCCATAGCATCAGTTAGGTCTAGGAATTTGTTATAGGTTTGAACGGATACCGTAGTATTATTACTTTATCATGCATTAACTCTGTGTTGGTTGTCAGTTGTTTTCGGTATTGCTGTTGTGTTATTAGTATACGATCTTAGTCATGAACCAGATCACTTGGGATATTGGAGTAGGATTTATCATCTGGTTGTGGTAGGATACACCGTATATAATAGTTAATCAATATTGCTTAGGGTAGAGTAGAGAATCTTATTTAGCTATTTTATAGTTGTTGTATGTTTTGATTGGTTATCATTGGAATATATTTGTATTCGATATAAATTTGCCTAATATCATGGTATGTTGAGTATAAAATACGCTTAATTGGATGTAATGATCCAAAATATTGATATGTTTTACCTCTAGACATTGGATTTGGGTCCGATTCCATGTAGTCTTGGAGAACTAATCTACCGGATTTGTGTTGAGTGTTAATGTTAAAATTCTTCAATAATTTAATGTACATCTCAATTATGTTATCCGCTCGCAAGTCTTTACTGGATGCATGTCTTACTTATATAAATGTTTGTTATCCATTTGCAGTTTAAACACTTAGAAGTTATTGATTAATTCAGGCTTTGTTATGAGATTACGTTCCAATTCAGAATATCTGACTTATTCGAGCATTCACCAGATCCACTGTAGCATTTTTCCCTAAAGGTTTGTGATGATGGCCAAAACCTTACCCATCCTAACCTAAGCTAACCAAGGATTATTTTTCCTGTTTTTTGTACTTCTATTACGTATTTCTTAACTAATTTAAGCATCATTCATTGAGATCAAATCTATCCACTTGACTCTTTAGTTTTTACCAATCTCTACCAGTTTTTGTACCTATATACAAATTTTTTCACTTTGCTTGTTACAATTCGAGTAATATCGACTAGTTTCAAGTAACGTTATGTATCGCTCGGTAGTAGACTGTAGAGTTCAAAACATTTATGTAAGCTTACCCTATATGTCAGTGATTGTTAATGGTGTTGCAGCATTAGCAAGTTTTATGATTGGTTTTACTGTTGGAATAAGAGTTTTCGCTTTAATGTTGGATGTGTTGCTTCTATCATTTTCGTCTATCATAACGAATCTTGAATAAATCCACTCCAACATATATACTACAGATCTGTGATGTTAGGTCCGCAGTCAACAAGATCTGGGATATAAATCAAGCCTAAGGTACATAATTAGCGAAATATATATCAATGTAAGACAACATAGATCAAATCTTAATGAATGCAAAAAGGGTTACCATACACTGCCATATACATTAATACCTAGGCAACCTAACCTAACAGTCATCCTAACCAATAGTTATGTATTTTTATTCAAGTTTGATACTCATGTATGATATTGATATGTATGAAACTCTCCACTTGGGTATATTCAACATATCACAAGCAGTTTGAATACACTTCTCCAATTTGATCCATCGAATATCCCTGTGCGGATGTTTAGATTTCAGAATTTTTATCGATATTTCTGTTACATGTTTGGATGAAACTCAGCAAGTAGGATACAAGAGAACTGATGCACTTCAATTTGTTACACTATTTTTAATGTAGAACAGTTTCATGCGATAATAAGTTCGAAGATCTTGTCATCCTAATCATCTTAACCAATAATTATGTATGTTCATTCAAGTTTGATGGTTATGTATGATATTTAGTCATTATTTTTGTGCGATACAAAAATAATGACTAGAGAGCCTACACATGGCTCTTTTCTACGTAGCTTTTTATAATTCACACACCTGGTACACGCATACATGCTTTGTACGCATATTCAGGTCCGGTCACGGTATAATGACGGCGTATACAGGGGTCGATACCGGCACAAAGTAGACACATCATAGACTATTGTATGCATATAATAGGTCGGTTACCATCTGCAGCATTCACCTCTGATCTATGATTTTTTCCATTAGAAAAAGTCCATTGCTCCTGTTACAAGATATTTAATGTGGATCAGCTTCACGTCATGTTAGGTGAAAAGAACTAATCATTTTAACCTAACCTGACCTTTTCTAACCAAGAATTATGCATTCTCGATCGACATTTCGTGCATACATATGATACTTTTCAACGATTTAGATATATTCATGTCCATCCTCTCCACTTAGCTCTACATTTTGATTTATACTTTTTCAGTTTTGCTGTACACTTCCAATTTTGATCTAGCAAATTTCATCCATTTCCATATGCAAATGAGATCGTTTGTTTTGAATGTTATATCTATTGCCATATGATTCTTAATTTCTAAATGTTATTCACACCCATCAACACCTAACCAAACCTAACCTTATGAATGGTAAACGACTCTGTATATCACTTTAACATATATGTTATTCATTTCGTTTGCCCTCGCAACCTATATTGGTTAGCAGAGAGAATCCATTTTTAAACTTAGATGAATGAATGTTACAGGTAATTCATATAATTTTTGATTTGACACAATATTTCATCACTTCATCATGTTATTCACACCCATCAAAACCTAACCTAACCTAACCTTTTTATGATATTCAGTCATTGATATATACATATGAAGCACTCCAGACGGCTCTAATTATCACTTTAACATAAATGTTATTTATTTCGTTGTCACTCTCGACCCATATTAGTTAGCAGAGAGGCCCCATTTTAAACTTTGATGGATTGAATGCTACAAGTAATTCAAATTTGTATCCAGATTCATACAAACGGACACATGGTCTCACACTATGTGTTTCTAAATTTTACTTCAATAACTCTGCTTGACTCTACAACCTTTGACGACTTGCATCTCTGATATGCCTTTTCTTTCCTATGATTTTCATATTCTTGATGATGACTTTGTCTCAAGATCTGATCGGACTCTGATTTATATCCTACCAATCTATAACACATCTAGATCATTTACCTCATGATACGTTTAAGGCATCATTTCACGCTTTGAAATATCTTTTTCTACTGCGTTCGACTATTCGATGTTCCCTCAAACTGACACGATGCTTGCCATTCTATGCTTAACCTTTGAGATTAGGATAATATAAACATTTCACTGAGGATTTACATAGTTTTATTTGTATTAATTGGCATTATATACAGACCTTGCTGGCATCATCAATGACATATAGCTCGTTTTTTTGATTTGAAATAGCATGGTTCGTACATCCAACCTTACTTATCATCACAATATTTCAGTTTCCTATCAAAACCATTCATATACTCCATCATATCTTTGATGCGAATACCGAAGGCTATTCCGTTCCCGTGAGTCCACAAATGTATTGCTTCTTCTTCTTGAACCTTAATTATTCGGAACTTCTCCAATTCAAAGTCATTTTGATCATCATCATTGAGAAATATTGCATACGATCCAGATTTTCTTTTTGTTCTTAGGTACAATTAGTTTTCCACTATCTCAGCTTTATTACAATCATGATGATGATGATTTACCACTTGGATCACATCAATTTCAAGATTTGCGTCGTTATTTCTCTTAAACTTTGTTACATACGACTGTAACGCGTCGACATTAGTTACCTATAGCCGACTTCATTTTTCCTGCATCCATTCATGAATGATATCTCCCACTCTTTTGATTCTTGTTTTACCCATTCTGAGATAACTGGTACTTCCAACACTAGTCAATATTTGTTCGATCCGACTCATATCATCTACGGGAATTTCTTCTTCCAAGACTTGTAAACAAGTTTTTGAGTTATGAATTCTCATTTATGTTCATTCTATGACGAAACGTGTGTCTCCGCTTGATCTCAACGCAACACTGGCTCCATTCTCGGTATGCAGCTAGCTACTATAAATTGATTACATGAGGTTTTTCGCAAAATATGAGCCTAACATTGCTCGCCTAGGTCATCAACTGTGTATGTATGTATGTATGTATGCGTATAGGGCTGTGAACGTATGTGCATGTGTATTTTCAAGCATATGAACGTGTTACATGAGTTGAAAAAAATTATAACAAAAATTCAAAATTCAACATTTAAATAGAATTTAAAATTTTCGAGGGATAAAACCATACTTAATTAGCCAAGTTATTACTTCAATAGACCGACTTGGCTCTGTCATCCCTCGAAAATGTGATTTAATTTTAAATGTTGAATTTTAAATTCTTGTTTTACATTTTTAACTCATGTGACACGAACATACGCTTGAACATACATATGCACATACATACACAGCCCTATACCCATTCATACATACTCAGTTGATGACCTAGGCGTGCAATGTTAGGCCGTATGTTTTGCGAAAGACAACATGTAATCAACTTATAATAGCCTGCTGAGTACCGAGAATGGAGTCAGTGTTACGTTGAGATCAAGCGGAGACGCACGTTTCGTAATAAAATAAACAAAAATTAAAATTCAAATATCAAAAACTAGTTTACAATTGTTGGAAGGAGAAATCCCCAGAGATGACATGAGTCGGATCAAACAAAAATTGACTGGTGTTTAAAATATCAGTTATCTCAGAATGGGCAAAACAAGAATCATATATGAATGCAGGAAAACGGAAATCGGCTTTGGGTAACTAATTTCGACGCGTTACAGTCGTATGTAACAAAGTTTAAAGGGAATAAGAACTCAAATCTCGAAACTGATATGATCCAAGAAGAAAATCATCATCAGGAATATAATAAAGCTTAGATAGTGGAAAACAAATTGTAACAAAGAACAAAAAGAAAATCTGATCGTCTGCAAACTTTCTCAATGATGAAGGTCAGAATGACTTTAAATTGGAGAAGTTTCGAATAATTAAGGTTCAAAAAGAAGAAGTAATGCATTTTTTGACACACGGGAAAGGAACAGCCTTCGGTATTTGCATCAAAGATATGATGAAGTATACGAAGGATTTTGAGAGGAAACTGAAATATAGTGATGATGGGTAAGGTTGGATGTACGAACCATGCTGTTTCAAACAAAAAACGAGGTAGATGTCATTGATGATGCCAGTAAGGTCTGTAAATAATGACAATAAATACTAATAAAACTATGTAAAGCCTCAATGAAATGTTTATATTATCCTAAGCTCAAAGGTTAAGCAAAGAATTGCAAACATCGTGCCAGTCGGAGGTAACATCGAGTTGTCGAACTCAGTAAAATAATATGTTTCAAGGCGTGAAAGGATGCCATAAGCCAATCTCGAGATAAATGATCTAGATGTCTACAAATTGGTAGGATATAAATCAGAGTCCGATCAGATCTTGAAACGGAGTCACCATCATGAATATGAAAATTATAGGAAAGAAAAGGCAAATCAGAGATGCAAGTCGTCAAAAGGTTGTAGAGCCAAGATGAGATATTGAAGAATAATAAGAAAAACATAGTATGAGACCATGTGTCCGTTTGTATGAATCTGGATACAAATTTGAATTACTTGTAGCATTCAATCCATCCAAGATTGAAATGGGGCCTCTCTGCTAACTAATATGGATCGAGATTGACAACGAAATAAATAACAGGTATGTTAAAGTGATATTTGGAGTCGTCTGGAGTGCTTCATATGTATATATCAATGACCGAATACCATACATGAGGTTAGGTTCGGTTAGGTTTTGATGGGTGTGAATAACATGTATAAGTCAAGAATCATATGAAAATAGGTATAACAATCAAAACAAACTATGTAATTTGCATATGAAAATGGATAAAATTTGCTAGACCAAATTGGAAGTGCATATCAAACCTGCAAAGGATAGATCAATATGTAGAGCCAAGTGGAGTTGAGGAATATGAATATATGATAAATCGATGAATAATTATCATATGTATGCACGTAAGGTCGATCGATAATACATAATTCTTGGTTGGAAATTATTAGATTAGGTTAAGATGATTAGTTCTTTTCACCTAACATGACGTGAAGCTGATCCACATTAAAAAACTTGTAACAAAAGCAAGGGACAATGTTCTAATGAAAAAAATCATAGATCAGAGGTAAAATGCTACAGATGTTAACCGGCCCTGTATATGCATACATATGTGTGTATGTGACTACATTGTGCCGGGATCGACCCATGTATACGCCGTCATTGTACCTTGACCAGCCCTGCATATGCGAACAAAGCATGTATGTGTGTACCTGGTGAGTGACAGTAAAAAAAGCTAAGCAAAATAGAGCCATGTGGAGGGAATTTTATTTGTATATCGTTCAAAAATAATGACTAAATATCGTACATAACCATCAAATTTGAATGAAAATATATAATTATAGGTTAAGTTGGTTAGGATGACTAAATCTTTGAACCTAATATCACGTTAAGCTGTTCCACATTAAAAAAGTGTAACATATTGAAGTGCATTAGTTCTCTTGTATCCTACCTGCTGAGTCTTATCCAAACATGTAACAGAGATATCGATGAAAATTCTGGAATCTAAACATCTGAAAAAGGATATTTGCTGGATCAAATTGGAAGTGTATTCAAACTGCTTTCGATATGTCAAATATACAGCCCAAGTTGAGAGTTTCATACATATCAATATCATACATAAGCATCAAACTTGAATAAAAAATGCATAACTATCGGTTAGGATAACTGTTAGGTTAAGTTGCCTAGGTATTAATGTATATGGCAGTGTATGGTAACCCTTTTTGCATTCATTGAGATTTGATCGATATTATTTACATCGATATATATTTCGTTAATTATGTACCTTAGGTTTGATTTATATCCCAGATCTTGTTGACTGCGGACCTAACATCACAGATCTGTAGTATATATGTTGGAGTGGATTTATTCAAGATTCGTTATGATAGACGAAAATGATAGGAGCAACACATCCAACATTAAAGCGGAAACTCTTATTCCAACAGTAAAACCAAACATAAAACTTGCTAATGCTTCAACACCATTAACAATCACTGACATATACGGTAAGCTTACATAAATGTTTTGAATTCTACAGTCTACTAACGAGCGATACCTAACATTACTTGAAACTAGTCAATATTACTAGAATTGTAACAAGCAGAGTGAAAAAATATGTATATAGGTACATAACTGCTAGAGATTGGTAAAAACTACAGAGTCAAGTATATAGATTTGATATGAATGATGCTTAAATTAGTGAAGAAATACGTAATACAAGTATAAAAAACAGGAAAAATAATCAATCCTTGGTTAGATTAGGTTAGGATGGGTTAGGTTTACGGCCATCATCACAAACCTTTAGGGAAAAATACTACAGTGGATCTGGTGAATGCTCGAATAAGTCAGATATTCTGAATTGGAACGTAATCTCATAACAAAGCCTGAATTAATCAATAACTTCTAAGTGTATAAACTGCAAACGGATCACAAACATTTATAAAAGTAAGACAGCATCCAGTAAAGACTTACGAGCCGATAACATAATTGAGATGTACATTAAATTATTGAAGAATTTTAACATTAACACTCAACACAAATCCGGTAGATTAGTTCTCGAAGACAACATGGAATCGGACCCAAATCCAATGTCGAGAGGTAAAACATATCAATGTTTCGGATCATTACATCCAATTAAGCGTATTTCATACTCAACATACCATGATATTAGGCAAATTTATATCGAATCCAAATATATTCCAATGATAACCAATCAAAACATACAACAACAACTATAAAATAGCTAAATAAGATTCTCTACTCTACCCTAAGCCACATTGATTAACTATAATATACGGTGTATCCTACCACAACCAGAAGATAAATCCTACTCCAATATCCCAAGTGATCTGGTTCATGACTAAGATCGTATACTAATAACACAACAGCAATACCGAAAAAAACTGACATCCAACACTGAGTTAATGCATGATAAAGTAATAATACTACGGTATCCGTTCAAACCTATAACAAATTCCTAGACCTAACTGATGCTATGGCTCTAGTAGGATAAAATTCAAGCCCACTGTGTCGTAACAACGAACTCTACAATGCCTTACTAGGTCACTTCTCAGCAGTCTACCACTGATATATAACAAATTTAGAGTTAACACCCAGCCACGGTACAAAACCTCAGTCATACCATGCATCTGTTTAGTCCATCATCTCTGAACAACGTCGAGCAAAGTCACGTCCTGGACATAACCAGGAATCTATACACTGGTACAGTGGTCATGAATGGACCTGACACGAGTCTTAAAAAGTGTGTTGATATTAAAAGCTGGGTTTCTGTTCACTGACGACCTAAGTAAATCACTACAACGATCAGCAGCTTGACGGAAAACCTCTCTAACAAACACACGGAAGTTAAGACCGACATCCACAAGAATTTACAAAAAATTACGTAGAACTTGTACGAACTCCAAATGACCACCAAAGAGTGTGAGCCGCTTTTACACCATGACCCATCCACCCAGTAAATCATCGTCTAAAAACGTTAAACTATACGCTTGCTAGGGATCAATGACGAAATTCCACAGAGATGTAGTACGGATTTGCACCTGTTAAACCTACATTCATATTATTATCGTGGAAAAAGAATCATGCAACAATAACTGTAAAAAAAATGCCAAAAAAGATTTCCTACTCTGCCCTAACCGATATTAAATTGTAATAAACTAGGGTATCCATCATAGTACATCGGAAATAAACGTAAACGCGACGAGCTTTTGCCGTGGGGACTCTCTAAGTTCTTCTAAACATTGAAGTATGGTCCTACACTAAATATACAATACAGTAACAACAAGATCACGTTTGTAACAAATGGAATCTTCTATATTTATAAAATTTACGTCAAACATTGCACCATGATGTAAGAAGATAGATAAAACACTAAAAATATACAACATCTAACTAAGTTATGCCTGAAATAATGTTTCACATTGCAGATACAAACGTAATATATCCTAATATTCCTATATTTTAATAAAATACCTAAAACCTTGAATAGAAGATTGAAACTGTACAAAGAATATACATAACTGAATGAAAATATACTATAACGGTCAAGTTATAATAAAATAACATGAATGATGCAGTAACCGACCAAATTATGTCTGAAATATTGTGCAACATGGACTATGCAAAACTAAAATATCATAAAAATTCTATAACTGTGTGAGATAACTAATCAAAATTCCGAAAACAATACAAATTCAACGAGTTTTAACCATTCCTCTGATGAATGTGTAACGCTTGGAGACCGGAAATCTAAATGTTGGATATTGCACAATTTACACAAACTAAAACATATAATTGTAGAGAATTATAACTTAATGCTTCTATTGATAGAGATCATCCAATTCACCCTGAGCAGATAATCTGCGTTTTCGGTATAACTATCCATCATGGGATTTTTCTCCTTTTGAAGGATTGTTTCAGTATCATGTTAATTTTTGTATCATTTTCTGTGTCCGATATCTCAACGCCAGAGGAAACGAGGGAAGGAGTTACTGCTAGAGTAACTAAGAGCAGAGTGCAAGGGTACTGACATTCGACCGAGAGGTCCCCAGTCTTATCGAGAAAAAAAACGAGTAATTACCCATTTAGATCGGCTTAGGAATTAGAATAAATAATCAATCTAGTGTTGTTTATGGCTGTCAGTTCTGTAATGTGAACAGAATATACATTAAATAAATTGTCTTTGAACCCTATCCAATTCCAATGGCGAGAGGTAAAACATACCAATATTTGGGATCATTACATCCAGTTAAAAAAATGTATACCCAACAATCCATGAAATTAGGCGCATTCATACCTTATACACTTATATTCATATGATAATCAATCAAAACGTGTAACGATAAAAAAACTAGCGAAATAAAATTCTCCATTCTACCCTAAGAGATATTGATTGAGTATGATATGCGGCATATCCTACCTCGGAAGATAAATCCTACACCACAATGGGAGGTGCATGGTCGACCAAGCCAATTTTGGATCGTTACATTCAGAGTAGCTAATTTATACCCAACAATAAATAAAGCCAATTCATACCTGATACACTTATATTCATATGATAATCAAGGTTTCAACCTTTAATACTACATGTAAGTTAGTATGTTGCTGTTAGATTTACTATCAATAAAAAAATTATCTCATAAATGTCATCAATACCCCTAAGCGTTCAGAGGACTAGCATTGAAAATGCATATATGCAACATGCAATCCAACGGAATTGCAATGCAGTATGCCCAGCATTGAAATGCAAATATCAAAGGTAGTCTATGTGTATATATAAATATATAACCTAATAACTAACGAATAATCCGAAAGCTTTCCGTCTGTCTAATGCAGTTATTCACCTTCATTCCCTACGCAGCACCCGCCTTCGCGTCACCCGCTTTCGCGCCGACCGCCTTCGCGCCACTGAAATATTCGGTGCAAATTCCCGTAGACCAGACAAAATTAGCGTTTGGATGTCCATTACACTACTCGTGTGCTCTTCATTATGTAAGCATACATTGGTGAAATCAATTCACAT
>SDVV010018806.1:0-13670 GCA_016164225.1 Gammarus roeselii
CTGTGCTATAGAGCCAGTCCCAAACTGTGCTATAGAGCCAGTCCCAAACTGTGCTATAGAGCCAGTCCCAAACTGTGCTATAGAGCCAGTCCCAAACTGTGCTATAGAGCCAGTCTCAAACTGTGCTATAGAGCCAGTCTCAAACTGTGCTATAGAGCCAGTCTCAAACTGTGCTATAGAGCCAGTCCCAAACTTGAAAGGAATTGGTGGTAGCGGAAGCCTCTTATGCGTGATACTTTGTTACTCATGTTAAACAAAGTGTTTACCATTGAGCTTTAAGCATCTCCTGATTAGGGCTGGGAACGGTTCGATGGCGCGTATCGCCGTCAACCATTCAGGAAACCAACGTTTGAGTCCTGGTAATGTCTTTGACGTTTTTCAAATATTACTAACAGCATAGCTGTAGATATAGTTTCCTTGATGTAAGTGTCGTTAGTTATGATTTTGGCGTCATATTGTACATACGAATGGCGAAAATATATGATTTGCAGTTTCGTCTTACACATTGTAACTACTTTGTATATATTTAGATTTGCTCCTCATCCATTTCCATCGCGTCCAAGATTAACTAAACTAACTTGGCCACATACGAGAGGTAAGTGTCTGCTCCGAACAGCTCGTGACTGGCCTTGCACATCTCTCTCGGGTCCTAGTGCCGTGCCTTCAGCTCATCCATAGAGCCGTCGAGGTTAGTTCCACAGCTCTGTTAGTCCCTACTACTAAGATCACCCGCTCCTGTACTCGACCCTCTCCCATCTCCTCCCCACGTTACCGGCTTTCCATCCACTGCATGACCCTCACCTCCCTGCGCTGTATCCTATCTTGCCGCCACCTAACCAAGCCAGGGCATCTACTAAACCTACCGTGGTCCGTAGGACTTCCGGCCTCCCTGATATGCCTTATGTTAGTATGTTCTTGCTGGTGTTCGTTTGTGCGTGTAGGCTTGTTACGTCACATCCAGTTTTAGCAATCGCTGACCTGGGAGGTGTTGCCCAAAGAAGCGAAGCAATCTACTAAGAGCGGTGAGTTCCCAAGGTTGTCCTCTGATGACGCCTTATTTACTGTTCAGCCGCATCGAAAGTGACCTACATAGCCTTACTCAAACTTAGGACTCTTGAAATGAAAACCGTCCGGATGTCTGTCCAACATTCTATTTGGGGTTTAGTTGTACGTTTACAACCACGTGGTTTGTGTGCCCACGTGCGCCGGCAGCCTCTTATTGTGTTTTTACAATTATACGTATTTTGCTTTTGGAGGACGGGAAACCCTCTGTATGTGTTTTCATTTGGCTGTGGCATGGCATGTCTGTTCGATACCCGTTTTATGATCAGTGAACGCTTTACAATTTAGCTTGGTACAGTTCGGACAGTTGACGAACATGTGTATTTTTTTTCAGTTACCTGCGTACAGTTTATGCCGTTCTGTTTTGGAATTAATTCGATGTCACAACTTTTACTTTGTGCATGCCCTAATTATACTAAACCCATATTTGAACTTGTTGGTATCATAGAGCGCTCTATGGTTACGTCTTTGCCACCACTCGCTCGACTTGGCCTTCACTTAAAGTTGCAACCGTCAGAACCTGTATATAGTAACCATCCCGCGAATATGCTGGGCGTTACCACTCTGCCAACCCGGTACTTTGTTCTGACTATGAAGGGCTTTGCAGCTGCAGCAATTGCGTTCCTGTTCTCGTTGAAACTGCATACTTGCAGCAATGAAGTTGTGCTATCGGCAACTTTATAGTCTCTGTAGAATTAGTCATTTGAAAAGTATTTCCCCTGAGTAGTTATTTAAAAGAAGCTTCTTATCAGCTACATTGCGTTGTTTTGCTTGTTACGTTTGCGTTATCAATATACAGGATTTAGGGGGTTATTCAAATTTTTAAACTTAGAAGTCTCTTCGTTATAATTGTAAATACGTTCATTTTTTTAAGTGAAAAATTACACTTGTATGTATATTTACTCGGATAAATTTCACCAGAATCAATAGCTCATGCCCCTTACCCTTACCCCCCACTCACCCTCATCTTCCCTTGCAGGACCTGGAAGAGAGTGGGGCGGTGGACAGTAGCTGTGTGGGGGCCGGCACCTCCCGCTCCATTGTAGGGGTGCTTGACTCCCGCTCCCCCACCCCTGGAGACAACGTCTCCACCCCACACAGGACTACCTCTCCACCCTCCTTCGGTGGGGAGTCTAGCCCCGCAGGGGGACTTGGCGGCTGCTTGGCCAGTCCTAGTGACAGCGTCGCCAGCATCCAGCCTCCCGACTACCCCCCACCTCCGCCTCCTCTGACCGACAGCAGCAGTGGCAGCGGCACTCCCAGTGCCACCACTAATACCAGTCAGGACGGTGGCACTGATGACACTGCTGCTACAGTTACAGGAGATCCGGCACCTGCTGTAGAGGGACAGGTGGACGAAGACGTGGTAGACGTGTAAACCGCTTGAACGTGCTGATCTATGTGTGCATTCGAGATGTCAAAACAGTTTTGACCAGGTTTCGCTGGGGCAATTAATTACATCGTCTAACGTCCGGTGCCGGAAGGCTATTGACTCTAGTGCAATAGAAAGCTGTGGCACTGTAATCAAATATGTTAGGTATAATCGGGACGTATAACGTGGAAAACGCGTCAAAGTGAGCATGCACAACTGCCCGTGGGTGTTAAGACTCTCATACCATCTGAAACATGGTGTATATCAAAAGTATCTTTATTGGAATAATATTGCAGGCATGCTGATGTTGCTCAACCCTGCTCCTCCTGCGATGGAGGAGCCATCGCAGGAGGCATGCGAACTGCTGAACAGCCACGACGGGGTCTGCTAGGGTGACTTATATCACAAGCTGACGAAGAAGAAGCCTTCGTCAGAACCACCGTCACTTAAGACGACAATGCTACTTGCGTGTTTGTATAGTGCAGCTGAGTTGATACCATTTTCCGGGGCCGTCGCCATCCAAATCAAAATCGTTGTTCACATTGTTTAATACTGAAACAAATAGACTGTTTCGTGACCCTCCTCGTAGTGTGCTCCTGTAGCAATTTTGGATAATGAACAATTCATCTTCAAATATTGTCTCTTAAGAAAACAATGTAGCTGGGTTTTGTTGTGATGAAGCGAACGCAACGTGACTCATCTGTTAGTCAAGGGAGCGCCATGATTGCCCCTTTGCAGAGCCCCCATCAGCACGGAACTAGACTCGGTCCTCGGCTCACGCAGCTCATCTACGAGAACAGTAAAGCTCGACAGTCTCTGTGGTCTTCGCTTCGATAACACGTGTGACGTAAGAGGAAGAACTGCATTCGCTGATGTTATTTGGGAAGTGTTGTGGCGTTATCGCTTGAATTAGGAAGAACTGGTTACAGATGTTATTGGAAGCGAGTCTTTTAAATGGAAAATGGGATCAATGGACGCAAAGTAGATTCAATTGGACTAGACTGTAGCGGATTGCCCTTCCTGTGCTATGATCTCAAAAATCTGGTGTAGCTAATATGACGATGCAAATGTTTGCCCCTCCCACACCAATTGGGGAAGTCTTTCCTTTTTTTGCAGAGCGGACTGGTTACTCCTTCCAACCATCGAGTGGTGTGTGAGGACTTAACCTTTCCTCGTTGTTTGAAGATTGAGTAACTCTCTTACACCATCGACTGGTGTGTGAGGACTTCCCCATCATCACCGAATGGAAAAATGGTACTTCCTTCCATCGTCAAGTGGAGAGCAAACACTTGTATCTAATTCACGGTTCCTAAACTTTGGTATAGCGACTGAATAATCTTCAATCATCTCTCCGTCTCCATGTAGCTTCTCGCAACAGCTTCCAAACAAGTCAAAGTATCCTTATGAGTGGTTTGAGGTTACCGGCACCGCATGGAATTCGGCCAATAGTGACCCACAAGAACGCTGAAGTGACCCACAAGAACGCTGAATTTCTTACCGAAGTGTGCAGTTGGTCAGCATAGATTCATGTTGAACCGATCAAAGGCATTTTCCCAATATGAGTAACTATTTGGCTTGATGGATGAGGAAGTCACGGTGTCTGGACGTCGCGCACCCTTTATAGTGGTGCTGCGAAAATCTGTCAGCACGATCAAATAATCCTCCGAATTGCTTTCTCTGTAGAGAACATGTAATCTTCAATCATTAGCAATACTCTTAGTAAAGCCCTCGGCAGTGTTGGACACGAGGCATTTTCCTAATACTTCGTCCAATTTTCGAGAAGAAAAATTGGGCAATGTAATAGAAAAAGGTATCAGTATCTCGCACCGCACTGGCCTTGGGCATAGCAAACTTTTGTAGATTCATCATCCGTGATAAAGTGATGTTTCTGACGTTAAACGGACAACATCAACAACAAAAGCGAAGCGCTGTGTTACACTATATGTAGATACATTTTTAGTCCTCAGAAAAAGCCTCATACTTAAAGGCTTCAGAGCGGCTAGAATCAGGGAACTTCTTCAGTCAGTCTTTTGCACCCAAGCAACTCTTGTACAGCTTGTCACAGTGGTAAAAAGGTAGGGTGTAGGTGGCCTAACATTTAGGTTGAGTAGCAGTTCGATAGTAAAGGTGTACAGTTACAGATATCTACTCTACTCGCAATTGTAGGCGTTCGTTGCGGCCACTTTCGTATTTAGTCATGATTTTTGGTTAGCATTATTAAGCTAGAAATTGTTGTGATTCCTTACTTGATGGCTTGTCAGTTAATGGGCCGGTCAGCTTTAGGATAATCGTTCTCGGAGATGGTGCTCTAGATTACTAGCAGTTACTCTTTAATATTATTATTGTATCATACATAGCTTCGACCCATTGTATTGTAATGTAAAAGACCTATCGCATTTAATGATTAATTCCCATACGGATCCTCGGACTGCACTCGTGACACAGAGTGTATGTTGAGGGGGTACCGTCCGGACCCTTTAGCACAAAAGGGCTAAGTTGTGTGAGTGTGAGCGTATGAGGGTGTGAGGTGCGCCTTGCGGTCGGCCACCCCCTTTTCTGAGGGATGCGGCCTAGTGTCTGTATCTGTAACATACCCAGTATATTGTTTTTAAATTGGAAGAAAATGAGAAACGTATTTGTTTGGCGTGGCCATCACGAAGGTGTTAATGAAGGCTGTTCTCATTCAATCATCCTGCCTACAACTGGCCTAACTCTCATTTCTCTACTATTGTGGAGGTGCTGGCGAGAGCTTATCCGCTACTCTCTCTCCAAATGATGTGTCCCTTCTGTCAGCTCTCTAGTTCGTTCTCCAGCACGTTGTGCCGCGTAACATTTCTACTTACTCGTCGAGAGGCTCACGAAATTTGACTCCTCCTCGAATTCTGTCATCATGAAGCACGTCTTAGGTTTTTTTATAGAGGCTCACGAAATTTGACTCCTTGTCGAATTCTGTCATCATGAAGCACGTCTTATGCGTTTTTCCATCATATGCGTATACGCCTAAGCCTTGTTGGGCCGCGCTGCTCGACATTGCCTCCAATCTGTGTATTTACGATGACGTCACACCCACCGAAAACTTCCCATGGTTCTAACAAATTGTGTATTCGTGATACAGAAAGTAATGAAACAGAACTTCACGTGCACCAGCTGTCCATAGGAGTGAAACGGCTCGGAATATCTGAAAAGATGTTAATTCCCAAACGTACCTATTAACCACGTGTGGCCAGGCTTACGAAGCTATAACGTTATAACAACCACATGACCAGCTTACGTTGAAAGAGGTTTAGAAACTAAGCCTCTTTCTGGTAAAGGTAATGGCCACACGATGGCAACGGTGCTTTACCAACCACATGAACAGATTTGCCGTAACGGCACTGGCCCCACGGTACTTCATTTCTATATAGCTATATATATACCGTAGTATTCGTGAAGCCTTGCGAAATCATCAAGTTGGCCTAGATATAATCCTCAATAACAGACATTGTCCATGTAATTAATTGACGAATTGAAAATCTCTCGCTATAGAACGTATTCCAGTGTTATTTCATCTATGTATGTTTAATTTCATCTCCGCTTTCTTGAGTCTCGCGTTTCAGCTATATACGCTGAATGGACACAAGCCTTGTTTCACAGCCCTCGATTCGAGCACAGTATGGGCTTTAGCGATGCTTTCAAACAGGATGCTCGCTATTGTTGTGGCTGTTGCTTAGCCCCGGTTTCCACCTGTGGCGGTGGAAACCGCTGCCAGCGCACCACTCGGAAACTCCCGATACCCACAGCACGTGCATATTGGGACGGGGGGGTAGAGGATTGACCGGCTTGGAACAGCTGTGGTAAGTGTTTATTAAAAGTATTTTTATTAATTTTGCGAACCTACTGCGTCAGCAATGAACCCGCTCTGTATATATGTTATATGTTAAATTCACTTTGTATCCGTGTTTAGCATACTTTGTATTTGCGCTAGGCCTACTCTGTACACGCTTAGATTGATTATGTTTATATGTTGAATTTAATTTGTATCCGACAAATTTTCTCTGTAGTTTTGTCAAACTTACTTTGAGGCTTACTCTGTACCCGCGTTAGAGTTACTCTGTACGTACGTTAAATTTAATTTGGATCTGTCAAATTTTCATTGTAGCAGCGTCAAATTTACTTTGTACCAATGTCAAATTTACTTTATATTACTTTGTTAGACCTACTCTGTAACCGTGTTAAACCTATTGTGTCTACGTTGAAACTACTCTTAATCTACGCTGCACCTACTTCGCCACTCTTCAACCGCCCTACGGGGGAGTCTGCATTAACTTCGCGTTGGGACTGCGGTGGAAAATGGAAGCAACCACTACTACTATCAATTTTGCGAGTTGGGTGGTAGTTAATACATTGTCACCCGTGTGATATAATTCTCTCACTGTGCTCACCAGAGCAATTTTTACGTGCAGTGTGTTCGTGTCCCTCAGACACACTGCATTGCACCTACAGGACGCGCGTTGGGATGACCTCATTTGGGACAAAGGTTTGTGTTAGGACCGAAGATCGACTCGACGTTTTGTGGGGGAGAAATCATGGGACTTGTTCACTTTGCCCAGGAAAAACATGCATATATGTTTGGCTCTGGTGTCTGAAAAGCGTGGATCAATGTTCTAGATGCCAAAAAAAAATTATACCTAAGAATTTTCATGGGAGCTATGAAGGATTTTCAAGATGGGTATTTATTTGTGTTTAAAATTATTTTTTTATTCACACAGAGCTGTGTTAGTTACAATGGTCTCTTTTAAATTTTAGTGTTAATAAAAGGAAAATTATACTATTTTAACTACCCCGCCATTTTATTTTCTTTAAATACATGGTTTCATTTGACCTCTCAATCATTAATAGCTATTGTCTGTTGTTCATTTTTGTTGGTATGGCGCTGTTTAGATATTGATCGCTTCCGCCACTTCGGTTAGGTTTGGCAGCCTAAGTAGCAGAACTTAGCTCAGCTTTTGGTTGAGTTTGAGCGCTGCCTATTTGCGCTGGATTTGAAATTTCTATACCATCAAAGGAATAAGGTCTATTCGTGTTTGATGTAGTGTACAGTATTGCTGAAACAGTTATGTTGATTTTTAGGCTTGATTAACCATGCTCATACCGGGCTTCTTGCTTCTTCTTGCGCCTCATGGGCCAGACCCTCCTCTTGCTCCTTATTGGGGCTGACTATAGTCTTGATCTTCATTGGGTCAGACTCTCCTGTTGCTCCTCAATAGACCTGACTCTCCTCTTGCCCCATCTTTGGCCTGTCTCTTTTAGCTCTATGTTGGGTTTGCCACATATTAACCCTGATTACCTCTTCCTGTCCGGGCAGATTATTAACCCTGATTACCTCTATTTGATCGGGGAGATGTAACTATGACGTCACTATTCCGTCTTCACCATTCCCATGTTGTTAAGGTTCCATCCTCCCTACTGGACATACCTCATCAAGAGCACGCCTGACCATTATACTCTTTCAGTCACGTGGTAATGGAAAAAAATGTACTATTCCGGGATCAAAAGTACTACACCACACGGAATTTGCACGGATATCATCTGTTATGTTAATTAATGATAATAAATTTAGAACAAAGCTCTTTCATAGCCAGTAAGGCCAATCGATGCAATTTTAAGGTCATTACTGAAGATTCTTATTGATTGCGAGAAATTCTGTTTTGTTTGGTGTTGCTTTGAAGACTAATGTCATTTTTTTTTTGTTGCTCTGAAACACATTCCTAACGGCATCAATTGATGTTATGTCCCCTGCATTCTAGTGATCTACTATATTGCAGTCCCTTATGCAAAACCTATTTTGTTCAGTTCTTCGCCGGTGTTTGCCCCGTTAGTGTGGAAATTATTTATGTAAGAAACCGGGTTGAGTACAGATTTCGAATTGTGTGCCATCTGTGGCTCCTCAGGGGAGTTAGGGTTGAGCAACAACAACAACGACGTCTCGTGTTGTTTCTATGGCTGTAAATTGAGTAATTTTTTCTATAGTGTCATCTATCTAATTCCACTATAATTTATTGTAGTTAGATTTGTGTCCCTAACAATTCCATACGAAAACTATAAATAATCTCATTGTTACCATTAGGTAGGCAGTTGCTGGCCCAGATGTACATAGTTTTCATTCCCATGTGAGCACCTTGATTATCTATGTGATTCTAGAGAGATTAGTCAACGTGTATATCCTTGTATTTATTTTATTTTTGATGTATTACAGTAATCGCCCTCATGCTTTGAAGGAATGAAAGCCTTATCGTTGATAACTGAAGCCCAACAGCTGAAGCCGTGGGGGCGCCAAGTATTCGACTATTACTAGTGTTGGGTGAAATGGTTTCCAGGTTCATTCGAAGAGTATTTTGCCCAAAATTCCCTCGCATGAACCGGACAATATAATGGACTAAGTATCTAGATATTGTAGATATTTGTCCAACAATTATGTCGGGGCTCTTGTCTGTAGCCGTCACTCTACCAACGTGGCGGCGGACAGTCAGTGGCCTTCAATTGCCGCCTGCTACTCAACTTGGTCGAGGATGCACTGGTGCATACGTGCTTCACATTGACTTGGTCGAGGATGCACTGGTGCATACGTGCTTCACATTGACTTGGTTGAGGATGCACTGGTGCATACGTACTTCACATTGACTTGGTCGAGGATGCACTGGTGCATACGTGCTTCACATTGACTTGGTCGAGGATGCACTGGTGCATACGTGCTTCACATTGGTGGCGACAGACTGTTTGCAGTTGAAAAGTTCGCCATCGGCCTGTAGTGGTGCTGTAGTAACAGGACTAGTCGGTGCTCCTGTGTACTGTGATGCACCTATCCGGCCTAGGTGATCACGTGTTCTATTTGACGTCTAACTGGCCAGTGGGTTTTCTTGGGTTCTATAGGGCATAAAACCGACCTAATGGCAGCTCTTGTGTGCAATAAGGCACCTAACCGGCCTAGTAAGTGATCACGTATTCTATGGGGCACCTAATCTGCCAGTAGGTGTTCTTCTGTACTATTGAACACCTAGCCGGCTTTGTGGGCGTTCTTGAGTGGTGTAGGGCACTTAATTTGCCTAGTTGCTACTCTTGTGTATTATGAGACATCTAACCGGCCTAGTGGGTGCTCTAGTGTACTATGAGTCACTTCATTGGCCTAGTGGCAGCATTTGTGTTCTAGAATCACTTCATCGGCCTAGTGGCAGCATTTGTGTTCTAGAGTCACTTCATCGGCCTAGTGGCAGCTCTTATACACTTTAAGACACCTAAACCAACCTAGTGGGTGCTCTTGTGTACTACGAGACAACAGTTACTAACAGCTGAGTGGCAGCTCCCTTGTCAATCTGCTGCTTGACAGAAGCTTCTATTAATTGAGCCCATCTTTCTGACGCTGGTAACGTGTTGCTCATCAATGACTGAGTTGCACTACACGCTTTGCTGTAGCTGATAACCCGTTAGCCGATAATGAATCAGACATTATCACAGTAGCCACCGAGTCACTCGACACACTCTGCTCACTGGACTGGCCATAAACCTCCGCATGTGAACCTGTGTTCTCTCTCGGATACTCGACCTCGAGTGTTTTATCAAACTTCCCTTCCTATACTCAAACGTAGTATACTCCGACAGCCGTCACCGTCTTGCTACCCTATTATTTGTGTATGTATGTGCGTGTGTGTACCGTCATTTCCATTTGCTCAATGTATGCTCCCTTAGTGCGCTGCTTCTCGTGACGTCATATGCTTCTGTACATTAATTGTTTATATAAATATATATATAACTGCGTATATTGCTATAGCTTATAATACTAATTCTAGTTATCGTGTTGGTAGTATGTGTCTGTGTAACCATTTTCAACCATTACTTTCTAGTGGCCGCATTGTAATATTAAAACAAAGTTCAGGCTGGCATCTCCTTCCTTTAGAAAGACTAATTCTTGAGTCTTGATTTAAAAGGACCGTCTATCGATTAGTACTGAATCCAAAGATAGCGGCTCCACAGGACTATTTGTGAGGCTCTCGTCTCCCCTGTTGTGTTATCTTCTTTTAATCTCTCGTCATTTTGATCTTCGGCTTTTATTTCGTTAAGCTAAAGACAAAAGCCCATTGGATATTTCGGCAGTATACCAATGTATTGATGAGTCATTCATCGAAGTCATTATCTGGTGGCCTCTCGTTATGTGTTAACTCTTATTTAGCAAAACCCATGCCGACCCACGACATGCATATTCTCGTTCGCTGTTGGCCATGCGCCGTCACCATCACCCCACGGCCGGTACTGGTGACCACCACCCTGGGTATTTCCCACAACCACCTACTGTCACTCCAAATAATCAATTAAAAAAAGAATCAACAAACAATTCATTAGGCCCATCATCTCCTACTCAAACACCGCCTGGTCCTCTGACCTTGCACCCACACACATAAACTCCATACTACGAACACAAAACACGGCCTTGTGCAACGCAACGGGCTGTGCACAGACCATACCCATTTCCCACTTCCATGAGAAAACCGTCCTTCTCTCAAACATCATCTTGATATGAGAGGGACTCGGTTTTTTATTAAGATTGTAGACCAGATACATCCCATCCCTACCACAACCTATTGAACCCTCGTCAAACAAACAGACACCTACACAACACACGGGCAACACACTTCGGCTTTCTCCACACGACCTTTCCCCATCCTACAGACAACACATCTAGCACCAAACAGACATATACACACTTCTCAGCTCTTGCATTGAGTGAACTTTGAGTCAACACGGACGTACAGGGTCATCCGCCTAAGGTGGACGTAGAAGAGATGTGATTGCCCATGGGCGACCGTCCACCTGTCGTGGTTGAGGTGCGGACACCATGCGGCCCTCAAGACATTCCAGCATAGGCTGGGGAATGTCCCTTCCGATCTTTGTTGGCGATGCCGGGGTTCGCCTGATAATGTCGAGCACGTCATGTCGTTGTGCCCAACCATCGCATAAGTAGACTCGACCATAATATCACGTCGTTACGTGATCTATGGGAATGCCCGAGAGACGGCATCAACTTCCTCGGGGACGTAGGCATATTATAAATGCCTGTATCTCCTGAAACGCTCGCAACATGCACATGTTCGTGGGTTCTCAGGCTTGGGGCTGTGCGCTGGCTGGGGCTCCATCGCAAGGGAAGCTGAGGTTCAGCAACAACAGCAGCCACACTTTCACATCCTCCTGCGTGTGATTCAGTGAGTTGTTTACTCACTGACTTACCGCGTTTTATTTAAAATCGTACCAAACGGTGGCTTTTAATCAGCTTTATGGAGAATACTTAAGTCTCTAATCCTTTCGTCACTCGTGCTGTAGGCTTTATTTATTAAATCCATATGTTCTTACTATTTATTCATTAGCTTTCGTTCAGTTTTACGATTACATCCTTCAATTGCGTTTCCAGAGGAATGCGCTTTTATTTGAACTGCCACCAAACTATACTCAAGGCGTTATCATCAACCCCTAATAAGCGTCTTACCAGTCTGCACTTGAAAACGGAGCGTTTTTATTCAATGTTTTATGCGTCAGTATTATCTCAATATTCTGCATGCCTCATTAGAGTCTCCAGGCTCGTTCGTAAACTAGACATCTGATCTAAGTCGCTGTGAGTTTTGTGCACTGCTCGCTGCGACGTACTCAATTGTCCTTGAGACGTACACTAGTCTCTGTGTGCTGTCTTTGTTGTCCGTGTGGCGTACACTGCTCACTGTGTGCTCTCTCTGGGGTTCTGGTGGAGTACGCTGCTCGCAGTGACGAACTCGGTCGCCCTTGTGGCGTACACTGCCCGCTGTGTTCTCTCTCTGTTGTCTGATGGCGTACTCTGTTGTCATGGTGGTGTACACAGCTCACAGTGGCGCACTCTGTTGTCCTGATGGCGCACACTTCTCACTGCACCAAATGGCTTACAGATGATCGCGCCTTGGCAGAGGGTTTCCTGGTCGTGTTTTTTGGACCTCGTTACTAAGGCGTGTAATATCAAGTGTTAATTCTTTCTTCGAGCTTAGTCATTGAACAGTTTGAAAGGCCTCTTTGAGCTTCAGCAATGAACTTTGAGCAGATCTGAGTTCCATGGACGAACTTCTCACAATTATCCCACTTGCAAATAATTCTTCTTCCCCGCAATATTTATCAATGAGCACAAAAACTGAGATCTATTTAGAGAACTACGTATAAATTCTTGATTTTGTTATAGAGGAATTATTAAACAATATTCGCGATAAAAAAATATCTAAATAATTAACATTACGATGAAGTTCTCTATTCTGCACATGTTAAGAGTGCGAACCTATCTCAATTGATGTACTTCGCGGCCTACGGGGGAGCTTCCCCCGGCTCTCGTCAGTTCCACGGTCGAGATGAGCCCTTAAATGTTAATCTATCATACTTCTCCCAACATGCACATCTCGGTGGCAGAAAGGGGTAACTTCTCTCGAAAGACTTCCATTAGGAGGTGGTGGTTGTAGGTTCGAGTTCTGACCACGAGTGAAACATTGTGGCCGACTCATAAATAGGCAAAATCTAGCCTATAAACGCAGTGCGATGAAAAAAAAAGGCAGACGTACGCCGGGAGTGTAAAAGTCGCAATCGATGGCTAAGGACAGTGAAACGCACTACCTTGACTTAACAGTAGAAACCCCCCCTTTATCATCTGTTAGGTTCACGGGCCGCACGGAGTCACGGCCCAACCGGGGGGGTGAACACCCTTATTTCCCTTCAGACTCCTCTCTTCTTCACCCTTTACTATCTCTGCTTTTCTCCCCTATCCTGATTTGCTTGACTTTGAGTTACCTCATTTGCATCTTGTGTTTAGTTTAAATTTCCTTAAACTTGTCTCAGACTCCTTCTTAACAACTCTCCTAATGGTCGCTGCACACAAACACGCACGCACAGACACACACTCAAACATACACATACCGGTTCTAACTATTCTCCTTTCGGGTGGCAAATAACAGCCAAGTTGCGCTCTTTCTTTCATACAACCTTTTTCTACGACTATTCCTTCTTCTTCTTTCCATTCTTGCTGTTTTCATGCGTAAAATTCCCTACACCTAGTGTAGATTTCATGCATGGGATCCCCGTTTTCTGTCTCTTCTTCATCTTCCCCCTCAGCAGGTGTTGGAGCGCGTAGCCCGCACCTTAAGGACTACTGCGGATCCTTGGGGCTCTGAAGCAGGGTAGGTAGTGTGTTATTCCTCCTTACTGC
>SDVV010018807.1:0-13670 GCA_016164225.1 Gammarus roeselii
GGGTGTGGGAGGGTCGTTTGTGTGCCGAGGTTACTCGAGCCCCTCCGGGACTACCACTCCTTGGAACGTACTGGGAGCGTCCCCGGGACCTCAGGGCAAGCGGTGGGCGGAGCCTGGAGGTTGGCTGAAGCACACCGAAGCCCACCCGCCTGCCTTGGGGTTGCCTAGCGTCCTGCTGAAACGTAGGGCGCGCCCTTAGCGGTGCGGGTCGGCCACGAAAGGAGCTTCGTAACATTCCGCCTCTGTTTTGGAGGGGATGCTGTGTGAGTTTCCTGGTGTTGCGGTGGTCTCCGTGGAGCAGGGACAACGAATCCTGATGTAGAGGGGCCCATGAAGGAGAGAACCTCTGTCCTGCTACAGAAATTGTACAGCGCTTGGCTAGCTTGTAAGATTGCCCCGTCGGTGAATAGTTGAGGTTCAAATACCGACCCTGCTAGAAGGGCGGCCTGGGCGGATTTCGGAGCGAGCCTGTCCAGCGTCTGAAGCCGAATCTTGTATTTACACTGAGCAACGTCAAAGAGGGACCCCGACAATCGTTTGTGAGCAGAGCCTGTGGTGAGCTCTGCCAGACAACGCAGTGACTGAGGGGTAACTGGCGTGGTATCGGTGAGGACGAGAGTCCGGATGCGCTCAAGAATCCCCGTCAGTGATGCGCCGAGGATTTATCCGCTCTGGTTTTGAGCCACCTGCATGCGGAGTCGGAAGTCCTTGTTACGAGCTTCTGTGGCAATGAGCTGGACCGGGAAAGCGATCTTATCCTTTGTGACGTCGAAGGGAGCCTTCGGGGAGAGGATCGGAGCATTCGCGAACTCCATCAGGGACTTGACTACGGGGCAGTGTGCTGTGAGCGCAAATTGCGTGTTTGACCAAGCGTCGAGGTACTTCGGTGCCAATCCGTTGGGCAGGTTGGTATTGATTGGTTCGAGGAGTTTGGGTAGTGCATTTGGGATACGTTCTAGGACGAACAGGCCGCCTTTTCTGACTGTCACCCCCCGATGGGAGGGTTGCTCGACCGCATAGACACTCATCAGAAGCTGGAGAGGGAGCTTTTTCGAACCTGCTGGCGACAGAAAAGGGGTGGTCCTGCGGACGAATAGCTGAACCGCGGTGCTGGTCAAGTCCACCGAGGAGAGAATGAAGTTAGGGCCTCTCTCATGAACCTTGATCAGATTGTTAGGGGGCTCTGCTGTGTAGACCTTATAGTCGCAGCTCACCAATCCCTCTGTGTACGTCGCAGTGAGAGGAGGTACATACCACCTCTCCTCTGGGGAAGGTGTTTCGTCATCGGGGAGCTCGGCCGGAGCGCACCTGGGTACCGTACGAAAGTGGGGGGGTGGTTGTGATGGCACCGCAGGGGTCTGGTGCCGTGAACTCTCTGTGCGTGAGTGGAGCAATGTCTTTAGCGATATTGCGGCTCCCTCGTCCGATGCGGCCCCCCCTAGGCATATGTTAGGTTCACGGGCCGCACGGAGTCAAGGCCCAACCGGGGGGGTGAACACCCTTATTTCCCTTCAGACTCCCTTCTTCTTCACCCTTTACTATCTCTCCTTTTCTCCACTATCCTGATTTGCTTGACTTTTTTTTACCTCATTTGCATCTTATGTTTAGTTTAAATTTCCTTAAACATGTCTCAGACTCCTTCTTAACAACTCTCCTAATAGTCGCGGCACACAAACAGACACACATACACACGCACGCACACACAGACACACACACACACACACACACACACACACACACATACACTCAAACATCCACATACCGGTCCTAACCATTCTCCTTTCGGGTGGCAAATAACAGCCAAGTTGCGCTCTTTCTTTCATGCAACCTTTTTCTACGACTAATCCTTATTCTTTCCATTCTTGCTGTTCTCATGCGTAAAATTCTCTGCCCCTAGTGTAGATCTCATGCATGGGATCCCCGTTTTCTGTCTCTTCTTCATCTTCCCCCTCAGCAGGTGTTTTTTTTACTACTGCGGATCCTTGGGGCTCTGAAGCAGGATAGGTAGTGTGTTATTCCTCCTTACTGACATCCGGGGAGTGCTGGGATCATATGGTCTCAGCACCTTAGGAGTTCCTGTGCCTCCTGTGGCACCCGCACATACCATAGACGTTCGCCGCGTAAAGGACTTTGACTTTGCGCAGTAGTAAACCTTAACTTGAACATTTAAAAATAAGAAAGAAAAAAAAACTAACTTGATGCAGCATTGTTTGCTGGTTTGACATTCGGCGCCAGAAGGACGATGACTCCAGCGCGCTAGAAAGCCTTGTCACTCTAATCTAATGTAATCGTCCGATGCGGTCCGCATGGATACGAAGAGCAGGCCTGGGTCCTCCGGGGTGTATTCCCGCTATGAGTGAAACCCCTCCTGGTTGGGTGGCGGCATGTCCAGCGTGCTGTCTTCCCGTATGAGGAAGTGCGCGCCGAGACGATCGCCGAGGGTGATGCGTCCTTTGTCGCGATCTGTGACTAAGAAACCGAGGGTGAGGCAGGCGCGTCGGAGGTAGGGGACCACGAGGGGGGGGGCGTTCGTGTAAGTAGGGCTATCCCTGCCCGAGCCCCACGACGATTGTGGGGAGAGACGCCTTGGGTCGTCTGCTGCCGTGCTGTCCTACTTTGCCTTCCGTTTGCTAGTCTCCGATTAGCGAGGCGGATTTCGTTGCGTGCCTGGAAGGGTATGATGGCGGGAGTCGGAGTATCTCCGTCGCATGGACCGAGTTATGTTCAGGAAAGCCTCGTAGGCCGCACTGCCTGAGGCCGTTGTCATGGCCGATAGGCAGATTGCGCATCTGCTGACCTATACACGTGTCCCGCGAAGCAGTTGGAGTGTCTCAGGCAGGTGTATGGAGGTCGTTTTTGGGCAGAGGACAGGCATATCGGGAGCTGGTATGCCGGGAAGGTGTTTCCCTCGTGTTCTGAAATCAGGGCGAGAGAAGTACAAGTCAGAGGTAAAGACTTATACAAGAGTATGAGTATAACACAATATTTTGTGAAAAGAGTTTTGATCCGACCGAAATTTTTGTAATCATATTGACAAGAAAAAAATGTTTGACAAATTTCTGTTTAGACAATTTTTGTTGAGAACTGTGTAGAGAAATTGTCATGTTGACAGAGTTCTGTTCGACAACTTTCTCTCTCGACAAATTTATGTTTTTTGACATTTTTTGTCGAGAATTGCATCACCAAATTGTCGTATCTACAGATTTATGTCTCGACAACTTTCTGTCTTGACAACTTTCTGTTTTGACAAATTTCTGTTTAGACAATTTCTGTTGAGAACTGTATGACAAATTGTCGTGTCCACAGATTTCTGCCTCGACAACTTTCTGTCTCAATAAATTTCTGTTACGACAATTTTTGTCGCGAACTGTATTGACAATTTGTCGTGCCGACAGATTTCTGTTGCAACAAATTTCTGTCTCAACAAATTTCTGTACCGAAGATATTCTGTCAAGAACTGTATTTACAAATTGTTGTGTCAACAGATTTCTGTCTCGACAAATTCATGTTGAGGCAATTTTTGTCGAGAACTGTATCATCAAATTGTAGTGTCGTGGGACGCAGCTCACTGAGAGCAAATTCAGTGCGGCAGGGCAATATTTGCCGTCCCCATCTTTGGCTCTAGGGGCAGTGAATCAGTACTCCACTGTCCAGATGAGCCGCCGCGCACTGAATCTTACCTTTCGAGAAGGTGCTATGATTTGGCAGGATCAGATGAGGTGGGAGTGCTCTGCGTCTGAAGCCAGAACGACCAATTAATGATGGGGCAGGCCAGTTCACGCTTACATAGGAAGGAAGGGGGTTGGGGGTTTCAGCCGGCAGACGGCCGAGCCGAGCACCGATAGGCGCAAGACGCCACGCGCCGCCAGTCGGACGAAGTTTATTTTTCCTAAAAACTCGAGGACAGTCGAGCAACTTGGAAGTTTCGAGATTCCCGAGTAAGGTTAAAAGACTCAAAGGTCTAAATCGCTCGAAAACCAAGTTCAGCGGATGTTATGAAGATTCTCTCGTGAAATCGTCTCTGTAATGTTTTCTCTTCAGGATTCGCAAAACCATATGGCTCTTACGAGTGGAGGATAAAGTTAAGTGCATTGAAGAGTTTAATGAGCTGTAGAACGTTGGCGATGGAAGCAATGAGAGTGTTGAGGAAGGGGTATTTTTCCCAACTGCCCTACGGAGCTGAGATTTGGGGGTGCGAGCAGAAGAGAGAAGAAGGTTGACATTTTTCGCGAATATATGTTTGAGAGTCACTGCCGGAGTGACGCTGAGAAACGGGATCAATAACGATGTTGTTCAAATTAGAACGGGAATGGTGAGGAAGTTGGACGACAGAGTAAATCCACGTGTTCAGAGATGGTTCAGGCACGTGATGAGGATGTATGATTTGATGATGGTGAAAAGGTTGATCGAGGCGGAGGTGAGTTGACGTAGGCCTAGAGGTACACCTAAGTTTTGTGGATGGATGGCGTGAAGCAGCTGTTAGGAAGGAGGGACGTGAGTGTGGAGACAGCGAGAGAGCGTGCAATGGAGAGGCGTGATGGGGAAATAGTGAATGGATAATTTTTTATGCTGTCCGGATGTGTCTTCCCGTACTTGGCACCTTGGTGAGAAACGGGTGTGGGGGGCCTGGTCACTATGGCGCAGCAGAGGTAAACCAGTCACACTGTCGGGCCCTGCTGCTGACACTACCTCTGACCGCATTCAAGACTCGGGAGTGTGTTAAGGGGTCTTCCGGACGGATCCTTCAGCATAATAGGACTAAGTTGTTTGAGTGTGAGCGTATGAGAAGAGTGTTAGATGCCTTGCCGTTGGTCACCCCTTTCTAAGGGACCGACAGCAAGGTCTTGTATCTGTATCAGTGAGTATGGTCGTGACGATGACTTCAAAGGTCTCATTGTAGGCCTCCGGATATAAGCGTTTTCATTGATGTTCTATTGAAGGCATTATGACGAATGAGTTCATTCGTAGAATTGTAATTACTTTCAATTTTCACGTTTTTCTCTATTGCATTGTTAACGATTTCTGGTTTTACTTTTTCCTCTCCTCGACTACTATTTTAACAGTCGTTGTACACCGGTGCTAAACGTGTTTTCTTTCAGGTGGGTAGCACAGGCAAGTTTTCTTCCTTGGAACGTTCTCTACACCAAGTTATGCGTTGGAGCCCTGTTTCCTGTCTTCTTGTTTCGCGTCACAAGGGACATGATTTTAAGCAATATCAACTCAGATCACTCATATAATCAAGCGACACTTTGACTCGAATAGTAAATTAGTCGTGGATCTCAATGACTTTTTTCTTTGGGGATTAAATTTGCTTCAAACTCTTCAAACAGAATTAGGTTTAAACAATTGAAACACTTCCTTCCCGTTTGGCTTACCAAGTCGTATCTTTAAACCAATTATTGGTTCCCTTAGTGGGGTAGCCGACGGCAGGACGCATATCACACTCTTCTTAAATATTCTAACAGTTTTTTCATCCTAAGCTTATGGGTAGTATGGAGTTATTGCGGTCGCTTATGTGAGGAAGGGCTAGATCTTCCTACCAAATCTCTTGGGATGTTGATGAGAAATATATAGATACAAACACTATGCCGAATCCCCCAGGAAGGGGATGGCCGACGGCAAGACGCACCTCATACTCTTCTAGGGCATTCACACTCAAACAAACTTAGCCCTTAAGCGCTGAATGATCTGGTTAGGCGACCCCGCAGTATACATTTCGGGCCAGGAGTGAGGTCCCAGATCAGTGTCAGCATCAGTGCCCGACAATGTTAACTGGTTTACCACTGCACCTGCATAGTGACCGGTCTCTCTCCCCCCCACGACCACCACGTTTCTCAACGAGACTCCAAGGTCGAGAAAGCACAACAGGGCAGCGTCAAAACTTATCTATTCACACTCATTCACTCAAGTCTTTCCCTTGCACGCTCTATCGCTACCTCCACACCCGTCTCTCTTTCCTAACACCGCCTGCTTCCCGCCTTCCATTTACCCAAACTTCGGTCTACCTCTAGGCCTACGAGCACTCTCCGCTTTAATCACACCCTTCTACCAGTCTCTCATCATTCATCATCATCATGGGCCTGATCCATCGCAGAACACGTCAATGTACTCTGCCCTCTAATTATCATACCACCCCTATTTCAATTCAAACGTCGTCCTAATTTATCCTATCTATCAACACTCTAGTTATACTCCTCAAATATTTCATTTCGAGAACATTCAACCTTCTTCACTCTTCTGAACTCACTCTTCATGTCTCAGTTCAGTTGAACGCAGTTGTTACAACTACCCCTTTGCTTCCTTACTCAGCGTCGTACAGCTCATCACATTCTTCAGTGAATCCAACACTTGACACTCTCAATTTCACCTCAGTTTTCACTAGTTCAGTCTTTTCCACATGAGAGCCCATGTACTGGAAACATTGAACTTCATTAACTCCATTAAGGAGATTTTTATTTCTGCTCACATCGTCATTCCTCGAACATCTCATTACATTACTTTTACCCACGTTAACTCACAGCTTCCTCCTCTCACCCTCTCTACCAAATTTCGGCATTAGCCTCGACGCAACTTTATCGTATCATCAGCCAGTGCCGTATCATTCACAAACAGTAACTGACTCGACTGCCAACTCCACGCATTAGCTGCGAACAGCTCAAAACCTAGACCCATTTGTAACTAAATACATTTTCCGCAGGCACGTGGCCGTCCTTCTCCCGTGAGGCCTTTGATGGGCATTGTGGCCCAGCAATCAGCGCAGCAGCGGCAAACTCGAGGTAAGGGCCGCCATCTCGTGCGGTTAAAGAGTCATGGCCGGTGCACTGACATGTGTCTGTTGGGAATGTCACGACCAGTGCAGGCCCCTATATCCGACCTACCCCCATGAGAAAGTTATGGTGTCTCGCGGTCGTTCCCACAGATCACCCACCGACGTGAATTTATGATTGAGCTAGCCGAGTGCAATAGCTGGACACGGTCGAAAGGAGCGTTCCCCAATCACTGCTTGTTTGACAGAAGGGTCGTGTGGTGTCTGAACCTTAATCTCGAGAGGTCAACCTTGTCGCCCCTGGGCAACCTCATCTCCTACACGTCCACCTCCAGTGAGTGAATGTATGACCGTGCTGGCTCAATGGTCAGCCAGTGCAGGAGCTGAAAAGTGTGTGTTCATATCTGTCTGTGCATAGATGTGTTGTCTGTAGGATCTCCAGTGAGTGAATGTATGACCGTGCTGGCTTTATGGTCAGCCAGTGCAGGAGCTGAATAGTGTGTGTTCATATCTGTCTGTGCATAGATGTGTTGTCTGTAGGATCTCCAGTGAGTGAATGTATGACTGTGCTGGTTTTATGGTCAGCCAGTGCAGGAGCTGAAAAGTGTGTGTTCATATCTGTCTGTGCATAGATGTGTTGTCTGTAGGATCTCCAGTGAAATAATGTATGACTGTGCTGGCTTTATGGTCAGCCAGTGCAGGAGCTGAAAAGTGTGTGTTCATATCTGTCTGTGCATAGATGTGTTGTCTGTAGGATCTCCAGTGAGTGAATGTATGACTGTGCTGGCTTTATGGTCAGCCAGTGCAGGAGCTGAAAAGTGTGTGTTCATATCTGTCTGTGCCTGGATGTGTTATCTGTAGGATGAGAAACTGTGGTGTTGAGATCTTGAAGTGTGCTGGTGTGCGTTGACGGGTTCAATAGGTGGTGTCAGGGATGGGCCTGGTCCACAGGTTGTTATAGACTTTATCCCTTCATATCAAGTTGATGTTGGAGAGAGAAAAGAACTTTGTAATTTCATGCGGATGGGGAACAAGTGCGGTCTGTGTACTGCCCGTTGCGATGCGCAACCTATGTTCTGTATTTTTTGTAGGAAGCGGATATGTGGGGAACAAGGGTCAAAGGACCAGACAGTGTTTGCGTTGGAAATTATGGGTCTGATCAATTGTTTCTATAGTGCTGTAATGGCTTTCTTAGATTTTCCGTTGGTAGTTGTGGTAAGAGTTCGGATCACGTTCAGTCTAGGTTTGGTTTTAGTGCTAACGTTGTCTGTGTGGGGTTTGAATGTAATTCCTGTATCATAAGTTACTCCATGATTGTGTATGCGGTGTCGTGTCCACTATTATCCGATGGTAATAATGTGGGGATGACATGGTCAGACTTCGAGTGAGTTTTGCAATTGCTGTAGGTGTGCAGCTGCGGTCTCGGGTTTGTGGGGTTATGTGATTATTGCGGGGTCATCCGCGTGTGAGCTGATGTAGTATACTGGCAGGTCTCACATGAAAGCGTTGTTGTTGTTGTTGCTTAGCCCCGGTTCCCACCTGCGGTAGTGGAACCCGCGCCAGCGAACCGCCCAAAACCCTCGATCCTACCGACTCACGCATGTTGAGACAAAGTAGGTGGGAGACGAGAAATGGGTGGCTGGCTTAGTTGTGGGGTGGAGTGTTTTTGTTGCTATCTGAATCAACTTAGTAGGTTGTGTGGCAGTTTACAAATGGCCACCCGTGCGGTATAGTTTTAATTGTGGGCACCAGAACATTGAAATATGCAGAGTGTTCGTGTTCCTCAGCCACACTGCAACGCACAAACCAGACGCGTGCAGGGATAACCTCATGTGAAATAAGAATGTTTTGTAGGGGAGAAATGATGAAGATAGTTCACTTGTCCATGGAAACCAATGCAAAATGAGTGTATATGTCGTGGCTCTGGTGTCTTCGAAGTGTCGGTGGGCCCGAAGACTGGGCAGCACACAGGCTGCGTCCACGTCAATACCGCAGAGAAGGCGCACAAGGTGCAATCTCCACCGGCGGGGATATGAAATAGGGTGGGTTGAGGGACTTTCGCTGGGGCCGGAACCCCTGACGCTGCCACCGCAGGCAAGGCATCTTGATGGAGTGCCTGACTCGTGTAGGCTCCCTCGTGGGCGGCACATGAAGGCGTAGAAGGGTGAAGGGAATGGGCGGAGCCCTGGGAAACACCATTGGGGAAGTTACGTATTCGGGATTGGCTTGTTATTTTAGACTGTGTGCACGTGTGTTCGAGAAAAATTGTCAAGTCACTTCATGTAGTTTGGATTAATGTGTGCATTGAGTATATTGTTTATGGAGACGTGTCTTGGAACTGTGTCGATGGGGGTGCGCTGGACTGGCTTCTTCCCGTCCAGTCGTTCCTGGATGGTCTGTGAGAGGTTAATGAGGACTGGGTTTTGGAATGCTGTGTCCTGAAAACGTGTTTTGCGGAGGAAAGTTAGATATAGGCATTGATTTTATTTATAACCAGTTTAAATTTTTTGAGGGAATCTGGAGGAGAGAGACCGGATATGTTAGGGCTTTGTTGGGTTTGAGAACGGGTATGATTTTTGCGTATCCTCAGGTATTGGGTATAGTCTTGCGTGGAATGAAATGTTAAATATCTCTGTGTGATTCATGACGGCGTGCGGACCTTGGTGTTTAATATGAATCAACGATATGCCGTCAGAGCCCGCTGCTGATAGAGTTTTTGGTCTGGCTGATGAAGGCTATGGTCATGGCTGATGTGAAGGGTTTCGGACAATCCGTAATTTGTGTAACTGCTTGAGTATTTTCCTCTTGTCTGGTTGGTGTTTGGTATTTATTGATGGCCGGGTGGTACAGTGTCATTATTGGCTCTTACTATTGCCTCAAGTGTGTTTACATACTGTCTGGATGGTGTGTTAGGTATTTATTGATGGCCGGGTGGTATAGTGTCATTATTGGCTCTTACTATTGCCTCAAGTGTGTTTTCATACCGTCTGGATGGTGTGTTAGGTATTTATTGATGGCCGGGTGCTATGGTGTGATTATCGGGTCTTAGGATTGCCTCAAGTGTGTCTTCCTACTGTCTGGATGGTGTATTTGGTATTTGTTGATGGCTGGGCGGTATAGTGTGATTGTCGGGTGTTAGGATTGCCTCGTGTGTGTCTATATGGTTGGTGTTTTTGTTGATGAGGTTCTGATAAGCTTCAGTCATTTTGATAATGAGGCTCGGAAGTGGATGTTTTGCTAGTGCATCTTGCCACAAGGTTGTCTGTTGCTCACGAATGTCTGCATCTATTTCTGAGTTGAGGTTTGACTCAGCATGATTCTGTTGTTGGTGCAGGATACATTTTGAGTTTGTTTTGCTGCGGAATGTTGCCCTTTATGGGGGGTCGAGAAAGTTGGATTGAAGTAACTGACAAACCCTTGCGGGTACGTGTTGTCTGTCGGCATGATTTTTTTGTGCCATCGGCAATATACATGTACTAAGTGATGTCAAAGTCGTGTAGAACGGTTTCTATGGACGAAGTGTATCCGTTCCATTCTGATCGTTTGTAGTTACGACAGTATGAGGGGTAGGTTATGGATTGGAGGTCGAAGTTGATATTTGGTGACTATTGGAAGGTGGCCAGAGGAGAGGTCTTGGTGGACTGCCCGTCGCCAGTTTAGGGCGAGATTTATGATCACAATGAGACGTTAGGAGTGGTCTTTCAGGTGTTAGGGCTGGAAGGTTTGCGAGTGGGTGTGTTTGGGTTATCGTATGTGATCAATGTGTCTTACCGAGGACATAGCTTATCCGGTCAGTGTTTTGTGTGGTGGACTACGAGTTATCGAGCGCGTTAAAGCCAGCTAAAGCGAATGTTTGTAGTGGTTTTTGTGGTAATTTATGTGAGGTGTGTAGTGCGGTCGACATCAACTAAAAGGAGGGATGTATATGTTGAATAGTTTGTATTGTTTCCTGTGGATGGGTACCGATTGCACCAATAGTGTGTTGTCCAGTGGGTGTTGTGTGGGTGTGCGAGGGTGAGTGCAATTGTGTCGTTGCAGTAAAGATTGTTATGTAAGAGTGTTATGAATCCTCTGCCGTCATCGATGTTGGACGGCCGTGGCGGAGTGCTGTGTTCCCTAGGAAACTTGGTGTCCTGGATTTTTTTTCAAGTTTTACTTCCTGATCTAGTGCGGTGTTTGTAGAAGGAGTGTTTAAGTTCTATTTGTTTCTGAGCAATGTCGTGTGTGTTCATTTGTAGTATATTGATGCTGTTGATACTATTACATGAACCGGGTTTTTACTGAACAGCTGCCCTGAGAACGTTTGAGGCTGATGAATGGAGCTTGTGTCAATAGAAAACAGCTGTGCAAGTCTCTGATAATGTGAATGTCCTGAGGGTCTCAGTCGAACAAAGCTTATAATTCCGTATCTCCAATATAGTGTCGAGCTATTAAAAAAATTGTTCAACATTGTAACACAAAATTTGAATGTTCAGTTTTTACCGTAGATTCGAAGTAATTCAAATTTTATTTTGTTCAAATAATCAGATAGCATTACATCTCATATGAAAACTCATGTCAGGTGGAGTGAAGGTTTCGTCGGCTCATATGCGCCCTAGCCTCTTCCAATCGGCCATCCATCGGCGGCGAAGAGCTCTTTGTCGAGTTTTCAGACGATTGCCTATTCGCAAATTGAAACAAAAGTCGGCGAAAATCTCTGCTCTTCTCAAGGTGAGTGGGCAAAGTAGAAAGTTAAGCTGCATGTAATTACAACCACGGGTTGAACAGAGAATCGATGTCCAAACTAAATAATAACTTAACCTATGTTTTATTTGCATAACATACACATCCAAATGATTCAAATGATCATAGGGGCTAGATAGTGAAATGTATAGTCTCAATGGCCTGTTGGGACTAGCAAATGAATGGACTGTGTGGGAGAGAAAACAGATTACATCCCACCAAGGGGTTATTACTTATTTGGTCGCCACATAAGAAACTACAGCAAATGACCTGTAACCTAAATAACACAATAAATACATCAAAATAGGTATGATGTATGGCTTTCAGTTTGTTATAAGTGTCACGAGACATATCGTTCAAACTGCACCCATGGAAGTGAGAGAAAGATCGTCTCGGTACTGTGCTCGACACATAATGAAATTTGAATCTAGCCTTCATTAATCAGCTTAAGCAACTCTAAAGATTCATATGGAAGAAATAATAGATCTAATTAGGCTGAGAAATCAAAGGCCAAATACACACTGTTGCATGACAATACTTGATCCATTTACAAGATAAGCGATATCTACTCCTCAGTTGATGATTTTGCCAATAGCTGAGAATGGTATTTTTTCAGTTGACAAGAGAAGGGCATGGATAGGAGATCGTAACACACCTTATCAATCAATGTGACTATGGTTCCTGCAATCGTCACACCATTTTCCCCATCGCAATCTATTTAATAATGAGTGATGAAATACACCGACTTCGCACACTGGAGTAACGCTGAGAGACCGGATCACCAACGACCTGTTTCGAATCAGAACAGGAATGGTGAAAAAGTTGGAGGACAGAGTGGACTCGCGTGTGCTGAGATGGTTCGGGCACATGGAGAGGATAGATGAAGGGAGATTGGAAAAAGGGTGATGAATGCGGAGGCGAGTGGTCGCAAGCCTAGAGGTAGACCGAAGTTTGGGTGGATGGATGGTGTGAGGCAGGCGTTGGGAAGGAGAGACATGGATGTGGAGGTGGTGAGAGAGCGTGCAATGAACAGGCGTTAGTGGAGAATGGTTGTGAATGGGTGATTTTGACGCTGCTCCGATGTGCTCTCCCGCCCTTGGCATCCGGCTGTCGGGATGGTCGTGGGTGGGAGGAGCCCGGCCATTATGACACGGCGGGGGTAAACCAGTGAAAACTGTCGGGCCCTGCTGCCGACGACGGATCCTTGGACTGCACTCGTGACTCTGAGTGTATGTTGAGGGGGTACCGGCCGTATCCTTTAGCACAAAAGGGCTAAGTTGTGTGAGGGTGAGCGTATGAGGGTGTGAGATGAGCCTTGCCGTCGGCCACCCCCCTTTCTGGGGGATGTGGCCTAGTGTCTGTATCTGTATGAAATACACCTCCATCAGTGGGGCTACACTTAGCGAACACAGGTTTAGAGTGTAGTGCAGTGACTAGAGGATGCCGGCAGAAACGGTTATGAGCGACTGAGTGAATGAAATGTGCCAAGAGTTGTGAGCCCAGAATGGTGTGAAAAGTGACATAGTCTTGGAAAGACCATCTACAGTTCCAGGCCTTGGTGTCGCTTGGATGACGTCACGCTGTGGGTATTACTAAAGAACGGAACAGATACAAGTATTTGGAGATCTTGTGGCCAAATCATTATTAGTTTTCACGCAATGCAACCACGAATGATCTTACATGACCGCCCAGTCATCAGTTTATGGTAAATGTAGAATTATTGATCCTCGAAGTTGATACTTGGTTATTCTTGTATAAATGCATTTAACTATTTGCCCGTGGCTAACCGAATATTTTTGCATTTTTTCATCATGCTCCAGAAGAAGTTTTCTTACATAATATTTCAAATCACCGTATTGTGTGGTTAGGTTGGGTCATTAAACGTATATATTTACTGAGATGAATTGTTGAAGTCATGAATTTAATGTTCCCAAAGCAATCGGTTGTGTATGTTATGACAGTCCAGCAATGAAATTAGTAAATATCAATGGAGTTGCTTGGTTAAACTCTGCCGTACAGAGATGTGCATTTGCTGTGCGTATAAACAATTCTTTCCTTATAACGACGTACGATTTTATAGATGTGAATGTAACTAGATGAATGCTTACATCATATTCAGTGTTGTATATACAAATATATTCAAAATAATACGCAATGTATAAAGCAGAACATTTCCTTAAAA
>SDVV010018808.1:0-13670 GCA_016164225.1 Gammarus roeselii
GACCTAAAACAAACTACATCTTTATAATCCGTACGTAAGCAATGCAAGCAGAAATATACCGAAAGGAATCTGAAACATATCGTAAGGCAACCGAATTCCCCAAGATGATCTTATGTCGAGATAAGATCATTGTGTGACCACACATCAAGAGATAAATTCGCTAATTAGCATTTGCGGTTTGGACACCGCCTGAGTCCGGTCGACCCTCCCCTCTTCCCCACTCGTCACGGCTAGTCTCTATGTATCGTAAGCAACTCACTTGAACAGAATAGAAAAAAATAAACACATAACTACAATGTCCGAGAAATACAGCGAGTAAGTCAGACGTGCTAAAAATAATATACATCCTAACAAATACATCGGCCGACTCATGAAAAACATGCGTTCCTGGTATCTCTACGTATCATCAGTAACTAACTTGATCAATTTGTCTTAACGTAAAACTACAATGTCTGAGAAATACAGTGCCCGAGTCAGACGCAGTAACAAATAACATACATCCAAACCAATACATTCGATAAAAGGTTCAAAGATCTAGTCATCCTATAACTAATTCCTTCACAAATCATACATAGAGTTACTAATTATCGCCAATCTAATTCTTTCACAAAAGTCATATAAGTACTCACTAATTATCGCGTATCTAATTCCTTCACTAAAAGCATATTCGGTCGAGTAACAAAAAAACCTCCGTCCACGGGCAAGCTCTATGTACCAACAATACCTCACTTGACCCAAATAGAAGAGAGCACTCGAGATGCGATCTAACAAATGCATTAGCCGAGTCACAAAAAACCTCCGTTCATGGTATCTCTACGTATCATCAGTAACAAACTTGATCAATTTGTCGTAACATGTAACTACAATGTCCGAGAAATACAGCGACTGAGTCACTAACAAATAACATGCATCCTAACCAATACATTCACTAAAAGCATACATTCATTAATTATCACCAATCTAATTCCTTCACTTAAAGCATACATCCTAATTATCGCCAATCTAATTCCTTCACAAATCCTACATAGAGTCACTAATTATCATCTATCTAATTCCTTCACAAATAACATACATAGAGTCACTAATTATCCAGGGCGATTCTTGCTCCGGTTTTCCAGGGCGATTCTTGCTCCGGTTTTCCAGGGCAATTCTTGCTCCGGTTTTCCAGAGCGATTCTTGCTCCGGTTTTCCAGGGCGATTCTTGCTCCGGTTTTCCAGGGCGATTCTTGCTCCGGTATACACTACTAACATCTAGCAGCAGTTGGTAGGCAAATTACACGGGTGGAGAAGATGAAGGGCAACATCTTGAAGCTGTTGGTCGGCACATTGCCCGGCGAAGAGAATGGAGAGCAACACCTAGTAGCAGTTGGTTGGCACATTGCTCGGGCGGAGAGGGAATAGAGGGCAAATCTAGCAGCAGATGGTTAGCACATTGCTCGGGCGGGGAGAATGGATGGCAACTTCTAGCAGCAGTTGGTCGGCACATTGCTTGGGCGGAGAGAATAGCGGGAAGCACATTGCTCGGGCGGAGAGAATGGAGAGCAACAACAAGCAACAGTTGGTCGGCACAGTGCTCGAGCGAAGACAATGAAAAGCAGCATCCAGCAGCATTTGACCGGCACATTGCTTGTGCGGAATGAATGGAGGACACCCTCTAGCAGCAATTGTTCATCACATTGCTCGGGCGGAGAAAATGGATTGCAACATCTAGCAGCCGTTGGTCGGAACATTGCTCGGGCGGAGAGAATGGATGGCAACATCTAGCAGCAGTTAGTCGGAACATCGCTCGGGTGGAGAGAATGGAGGGCAACATCTAGCAGCAGTTGGTCGGAACATCGCTCGGGCGGAGAGAATGGAGGGCATTATCTAGCAGCAGTTGGTCGGCACATTGCTCGGGTGGAAAGAATGGAGGGCAACACCTAGCAGCAGTTGGTCGGCACATTGCGCGGAGGGAGAGAATGAAGGGCAAAATCTAGCAGCAGTTAGTCGGCACATTGCTCGGGCCCGAGCAATGTGCCGACCAACTGTTGCTTGTTGTTGCCCTCCATTCTCTCCGCCCGAGCAATGTGCTTGGCGCTATTCTCTGCGCCCAAGCAATGTGCCGACAAACTGTTGCTTGTTGTTGCCCTCCATTCTCTCCGCACGAGCAATATGCTTGGCGCTATTCTCTGCGCCCAAGCAATGTGCCGACCAACTGCTGCTAGATGTTGCCCACCATTCTCCCCGCCCGAGCAATGTGCTAACCATCTGCTGCTAGATTCGCCCTCTATTCCCTCCGCCCGAGCAATTTGCCGACCAACTGCTGCTAGATGTTGCCCTTCATTCTCTCTGTCCGAGCAATGTGCCGTCAACTGCTGCTAGATGCTGCTCCCCATTCTCTCCGCCCGAACAATGTGCCGACCAACTGCTGATGTTGTCCCCCATTCTTTCCGCTGCGCAATGTGCCGACCAACTGCTGCTAGATGTTGCCCTTTATTTTCTCCACCCGAGCAATGTGCCTACCAACTGCTGCTAGATGTTGTCCTCCATTCTCTCCGCCCGAGGAAGGTGCCGGCCAACTGCTGCTAGAGTCTGCCCTCTATTCTCCCCGCCTGAGCAATGTGCCGACCTACAGCTGCTAGATGTTGCCCCCATTCTTTCCGCCCGAGCAATAAGCCGACCAACTGCTGCTAGATGTTGCCCTCCATTCTCTCCGCCCAAGCAATTTACCGACCAACTGCTGCTAGATGTTGCCCTTCATTCTCTCCGTCCGAGCAATGTGCCGCCAACTGCTGCTAGATGCTGCTCCCCATTCTCTCCGCCCGAACAATGTGCCGACCAACTGCTGATGTTGTCCCCCATTCTTTCCGCGGCGCAATGTGCCGACCAACTGCTGTTAGATGTTGCCCTAAATTCTCTCCGCCCGAGCAATGTGAATACCATCTGCTGCTAGATGTTGCCCCCCCCCATTCTCTCCATCCGAGCAATGTGCCGACAAACTACTGCTAGATGTTGCTCCACCCATTCTTTCCGCCCGCGCACTGTGCCGACCAACTGCTGCTAGATGTTGTCCTCAATTATCTCCGCCCGAGCAATGGGCCGGTCAACATCTGCTAGATGTTGCCCTCCATTCTCCCCGTCAAAGCAATGTGCCGACCAACTGCTGCTAGATGGAGGACAACATCAGCAGCAGTTGGTGTATCAACCAGTTGGTGCCGACCAGTTGGTAGACATATTGCCCGAGCAATTTGCCGACCAACTAGTCGGCACCAAATATTCGGCACACCAACTGCTGGTTATGCTGTCCCCCATTCCCTCTGCTGACCAACTAGACGGTGCCAACTGGTCGGCACACCAACTGCTGCTGATGTTTTGCCCCATTCTATCCGCCTGAGCAATGTACCGACCAGCTGCTGATAGATGTTGCCCTTCATTCTCTCCGCTCGAACAAAGTGCGGACCAACTGCTGCTAGATGTTGCCCTCCATTCTCTCTGCCCGAGCAATGTGCCGATATACTGCCGCTAGATGTTGCCCCCATTCATTCCGCTCGATTGATATGCCGACCAACTGCTGGTAGATGTTGCCCCCCATTCTCTCCGCCCGAGCAATGTGCCGACCAACTGCTGCTTAATGTTGCCCCCCTTTTCTCCGCGCGAGCAATGTGCCGACCAACTGCTGCTAGATGTTGCTCTCCATTCTCTTCGCCCGGGCAATGTGCCTACCAACTGCTGCTAGATGTTGCCCTCCATTCTCTCCGCCCGAGGAAGGTGCCGGTCAACTGCTGCCAGTTGTTGCTCTCTATTCTGTCCGCCCGATCCATGTGCCGTCCAACTGCTGCTAAATTTTGCCCCCATTCATTTCGCCCGAGCAATAAGCCGATCAACTGCTGCTATATGTTGCGCTCCATTCTCTCCGCCCGAGCAATGAGCTAACCAGCTGCTCCTAGATGTTGCTCCCCATTCTCTTCGCCCGAGCAATGTGCCGACCAACTGCTGATGTTGTCCCCCATTCTCTCCGCTCGAACAATGTGCCGAACAACTGCTGCTAGATGTTGCACTTCATTCTCTCCACCCGAGCAACTTGCCGACCAACTGCTGCTAAATTTGCCCTGCTTTTTCTCCGAACGAGCAATGTGCGAACCAACTGCTGCTATATGTTTCCCTCCATTTTCTCCGCCCGAGCAATGTGCCGACTAACTGCTGCTAGATGTTGCCCTCCATTCTTTCTGCTCGAGCAATGTGCCGACCAGCTGCTGTTAGTTGTTGCCCTCTATTTACTCCGCCCGAGCAATGTGCTGACCAACTGCTGCTAGTTGTTGTCTTCCATTCTCTCCACACGAGCAACGTGCCGATCAACTGAGTCTAGATGTTGCCCTCCAATTTCTCCGCCCGAGCAATGTGCCGACCAACTGCTGCTAGATAAAGCCCTTCTTTCTTTCCGCACAAGTAATGTGCCGACCAACTGCTGCTAGATGTTGCCCTCCATTCTTTCCGCCCGAGCAATTTGCCTACCAAATGCTACTAGATGTTGCCCTTCATTCTCTTCGCCCGAGCAAAGTGCCGACCAGCTTCTGCTTGATTTTGCCCTCCATTCTCTCCGCCCGAGCAAAGTGCCAACTAACTGCTGCTAGATGTATTTCCCCCCATTCTCTCCGCTCGAGCAATGTGCCGACCAACTGCTGCCAGATTTGAACTCCATTCTCTCCGCCCGAGCAATGTGCCGACCAGCTGCTGCAAAATGTTGCCCTCCATTCTCTCCGCCCGAGCAATGTGCCGGCTAACTGCTGACAGATTTGCCCTCCGTTCTCTCCGCCCGAGCAAAGTGCCGACCAACTGCTGCTAGAAGTAGCTCCCCCCATTCTCTCCGCCCGAGCAATAAGCCGACCAACTGTTGCCAGATTTGAACTCATTCTCTCCGCCCGAGCAAGGTGCCGACTAGCTTGTGCAAGATTTGGCTGCCCATTCTCTCCGCCCGAGCAATGTGCTAACCAGCTGCTGCTAGATGTTGCTCTCCATTCTTTCCGCCCAAGCAATGTGCCGACCAGCTGCTGAAAGTCATTGCCCTCCCTTTTCTCCGCCCGAGCAAGGTGCCGACCAACTGTTGCTATTTGCTGCCCTTCAGTCTCTCCGCCCGAGCAATGTTCCGACCAATTGCTGGTGGATGTTGCCTCCATTCTCTATGCCCGAGCAATGTGCCCATCAACTGCTGCTAGATTTGCCCTCCATTCTCTACGCCCGAGCCATGTGCCGATCAACTGCTGCTAGATGTTGCCCTCCAATTTCTCCGCTCAAGCAATGTGCCGACCAACTGCTGCTTGATAATGCCCTTCATTCTCTCCGCCCGAGCGATGTGCCGACCAACTGCTGCTAGATGTTGTCCTCTATTCTCTCCGCCCGAGCAATATGCCTACCAGCTGCTGATTTTGTTTACCATTCTCTCCGCTCTAGCAATGTGCCGACCAACTGCTGCTAGATGTTGCCCCTCATTTCCTTTGCCCTAGCAATGTGCCGACCAACTACTGCTAGATGTTCCGACCAGCTGCTGCCTGAGCAATGTGCACACCAACTGCTGCTAGATTTGCCCTCCAATCTCTTCGCCCGAGCAATGTGCCGACCCACTGCTGCTAGATGTTGCCCTCCATTTTCTCCGCCCGAGCAATGAGCTAACCATCTGCTGTTAGATTTGCCCTCTATTCTGTTTTCGCCCGAGCAATGTGCCGACCAACTGCTTCAAGATGTTGCCCTCCATTTCCTCCACCCGAGCAATGTGTCTACCAACTGCTGCTAGATGTTGCCCTACATTCTCTCCGCCCGAGGAAGGTGCCGACCAACTGTTACATGTTGTTACCTCCCATTCTCTCCGCCCGAGCAATTTGCTTGCCGCTATTCTCTGCGCCCAAGCAATGTGCCGACCAACTGCTGCTAGATGTTGCCCTCCATTCTCTCCGCCCGAGGAAGGTGCCGGCCAACTGCTGCTAGTTGTTGCCCTCTATTCTCTCCGCCCTAGCAATGTGCCGACCAACTGCTGCTTGATTTTGCCCCCCATTCTTTCCACCTATGCAATGTGCCGACCAATTGCGGCTAGATGATACCCGCCCATTCTCTCCGTCAGAGCAATGTGCCGACCAAATGCTGCTAGATGTTGCCCCCATTCTCTCCGTCAGAGCTATGTGACGACCACCTGCTGTTAGATGTTGCCCTATTCTCTCCGCCTGAGCAATGTGCCAACCTACTGCTGCTAGATGTTGCCCCCATTCATTCCGCCCAAGCAATGTGCCGACCAACTGCTGCTTGATGTTGCTCTCCATTCTCTCCGCCCGAGCAATGTGCCACCCAACTGCTGCTAGTTGTTGCCTTCCATTTTCTCCGCCCGAGCAAGGTGCCGACCAACTGCTGCTATTCGTTGCCCTCCATTCTCTCCGCCCGATCAATGTGCCGGCCTATTTCTGCTGGATGCTGCCTCCATTCTCTCCGCCCGAGCAATGTTTCAACCAACTACTGCTAGATTTGCCCTCCATTTTCTCGGCCGGAGCAATGTGCCGACCAACTGCTGCTAGATGTTGCCCTCCAATTTCTCCGCCCGAGCAATGTGCCGACCAGCTGCTGATAGATGTTTCCCTCCATTCTGTCCACCCGAGCAATATGCCGACCAGCTGCTGCTAGTTGTTGCCCTCCATTCCCTCCGCCTGATCAATGTGCCGACCAACTGCTGCTAGATGTTGCCCTCCATTCTCTCCGCCCGAGCAATGAGCCTACCACCTGCTGATGTTGTTTTCCATTCTCTCCGCTTGAGCAATGTGCCGACCAACTGCTACTAGATGTTGCCCTCCATTCTCTCCGCCCGAGCAATGTACAGACCAACTGCTACTAGCTGATGCCCTCTATTCCCTTCGCCCGAGCAATTTACCGACCAACTGATGCTAGTTGGTGCCCTATATTCTCTCCGCCCGAGCAATGTGCCGACCAACTGCTGCTCGGTAATGCCTCCATTCTCTCCGCCCGAGCTATGTGCCGACCTACTGCTGCCAGATGTTGCCCTCCATTCTCTCCGCCCGAGCAATGTGCTGACCAACTTCTGCTAGATGCTGCCATCCATTTTCTCCACCCAACCGAGCAATGTGACGAGTAACTGCTGCTAGATGTTGCTTTCATTCTTTCCGCGCGAGCAATGTGCCTTCCATCTGCTGCTGGATGTTGCCGTTCATTTTCTCCACACGAGCAATGTGCCGACCAGCTTCTGATAAATTTTACCCTCAGTTTTCTCCGCCTGAGCAATGTGCCAACCAGCTGCTGCTAGATGTTTCCCTCCATTCTTTCTATCAGAGCAATATGCCGTCCAACTGCTGCTAGTTGTTGCCCTCCATTCTCTCCGCCTGATCAATATGCCGACCAACTGCTGCTAGATGTTGCCCTCCATTCTCTCCGCCTGAGCAATGAGCCTACCACCTGCTGATGTTGTTTTCCATTCTCTCCGCTCGAGCAATGTGCCGACCAACTGCTGCTAGAAGTTGCCCTCCATTCTCTCCGCCCGAGCAATGTACAGACCAACTGCTGCTAGTTGGTGCCCTATATTCTCTCCGCCCGAGCAATGTGCCGACCAACTGCTGCTCGAAAATGCCTCCATTCTCTCGTCCTGAGCCATGTGCCGACCTACTGCTGCCAGATGTTGCCCTCCATTCTCTCCGCCCGAGCTATGTGCCGACCAACTGCTGTTGGATGTTGCCCCCCATTCATTCCGCCGGAGCAATGTGCCGACTAACTGCCGCTAGATGTTGCTTTCATTCTCTCCGCGCGAGCAATGTGCCTTCCAACTGCTGCTAGATGTTGCCGTTCATTCTCTCCGCACGAGCAATGTGCCGACCAGCTTCTGATAAATTTTACCCTCAGTTCTCTCCGCCTGAGCAATGTGCCAACCAGCTGCTGCTAGATGTTTCCCTCCATTCTTTCCATCAGAGCAATATGCCGACCAACTGCTGCTAGTTGTTGCCCTCCATTCTCTTCGCTCGAGCAATATGTCGAACAACTGCTGCTAGATGTTGCCCCCAGTCTCTCCTCCCGAGCAATGGGCCGGTCAACTGCTGCTAGGTGTTGCCCCCCATTATCTCGGCCTGAGCAATTTGCCCCTGAACTGCTGTTATATATTGGCCCCCATTCTCTCCGCCCGAGCAGTGTGCCGACGAACTGCTGCTAGATGTTGCCCTTCATTCTCTCCGGCCGTGCAATGTGCCGACCGGCTGCTGCTAGATGTTGCCCTTTATTCTCTCCGCCCGCGCAATGTGCCGACCAACTGCTACTAGGTGTTGCCCTCCGTTCATTCCACCCGAGCAATGTGCCGACCCACTGCTGCTAGATAATGCCCTCCATTCTCTCCACCCGAGCGATGTGCCGACCAACTGCTGCTAGATGTTGTCCTCTATTCTCTCCGCCCGAGCATTGTGCCTACCAACTGCTGATTTTGTTTTCCATTCTCTCCGCTCGAGCAATGTGCCGACCAACTGCTGCTAGATGTTGACCCTCATTTCCTCCGCCCTAGCAATGTGCCGACCAACTGCTGCTAGATGTTCCGACCAGCTGCTGCTAGATGTTGCCCCCCTTTCTCTCGGCCTGAGCAATGTACACACCAACTGCTGCTAGATTTGCCCTCCAATCTCTTCGCCCGAGCAATGTGCCGACTCACTGATGCTAGATGTTGCCCTCTATTTTCTCCGCCCGAGCAATGTGCTAACCATCTGCTGCTAGATTTGCCCTCTATTCTGTTTTCGCCCGAGCAATGTGCCGACCAACTGCTTCAAGATGTTGCCCTTCATTTTCTCCACCCGAGCAATGTGCCTACCAACTGCTGCTAGATGTTGCCCTCCATTCTCTCCGCCCGAGGAAGGTGCCGACCAACTGTTGCTTGTTGTTGCCTCCCATTCTCTCCGCCCGAGCAATGTGCTTGCCGCTATTCTCTGCGCCCAAGCAATGTGCCGACCAACTGCTATTAGATGTTGCCCTCCATTCTCCCCGCCCGAGCAATGTGCTAACCAACTGCTGCTAGATTTGCCCTCTATTCTGTTTTCGCCCGAGCAATTTGCCGACCAACTGCTTCAAGATGTTGCCCTTCATTTTCTCCGCCCGAGCAATGTGCCTACTAACTGCTGCTAGATGTTGCCCTCCATTCTCTCCGCCCGAGGAAGATGCCGGCCAACTGCTGCTAGTTGTTGCCCTCTATTCTCTCCGCCCGAGCAATGTGCCGACCAACTGCTGCTTGATTTTGCCCCTCATTCTTTCCACCCATGCAATGTGCCGACCAAATGCTGCTAGATGATGCCCGCCCATTCTCTCCGCCAGAGCAATGTGCCGACCAAATGCTGCTAGATGTTGCCCCCATTCTCTCCGCCAGAGCATTGTGACGATCAACTGCTGTTAGATGTTGCCCTATTCTCTCCGCCTGAGCAATGTGCCGACCTACTGCTGTTAGATGTTGCCCCCATTCTTTCCGCCCAAGCAATGTGCCGACCAGTTGCTGCTAGATGTTGCCCTCCATTTTCTTCGACCGAGAAATGTGACGACCAACTGCTGCTAGATGATGCCCTTCATTCTCTCCGCCTGATCAATGTGCCGACCAACTGCTGCTAGATGTTGCCCTCCATTCTCTCCGCCCGAGCAATGAGCCTACCACCTGCTAATGTTGTTCTCCATTCTCTCCGCTTGAGCAATGTGCCGACCAACTGCTACTAGATGTTTCCCTCCATTCTCTCCGCCCGAGCAATGTACAGACCAACTGCTGCTAGCTGATGCCCTTCATTCCCATCGCCCGAGCAATTTACCGACCAACTGCTGCTAGTTGGTGCCCTATATTCTTTCCGCTCGAGCAATGTGCCGACCAACTGCTGCTCGGTAATGCCTCCATTCTCTCCGCCCGAGCTATGTGCCGACCTACTGCTGCCAGATGTTGCCCACCATTCTCTCCGCCCAAACAATGTGCTGACCAACTGATGCTAGATGTTGCCATCCTTTTTCTCCACCCGAGCAATGTGACGAGTAACTGCTGCTAAATGTTGCTTTCATTCTTTCCGCGCGAGCAATGTGCCTTCCAACTGCTGCTAGATGTTGCCGTTCATTCTCTCCGCCCGAGCAATGTGCCGACCAGCTTCTGATAAATTTTACCCTCAGTTCTCTACGCCCGAGCAATGTGCCGACCAGCTGCTGCTAGATGTTTCCCTCCATTCTTTCCACCCGAGCAATATGCCGACCAACTGCTGCTAGTTGTTGCCCTCCATTCTCTCCGCTCGAGCAATGTGCCGACCAACTGCTGCTAGATTTTGCCCTCCATTCTCTCCGCCCGAGCAATGTACAGACCAACTGCTGCTAGCTGATGCCCTCCATTCCCTTCGCCCGAGCAATTTACCGACCAACTGCTGCCAGATGTTGCTCTCCATTCTCTCCGCCCGAGCTATGTGCCGACCAACTGCTGTTGGATGTTGCCCCCCATTCATTCTGCCCAAGCCATGTGCCGACTAACTGCCGCTGGATGTTGCCCCCCATTCTCTCCGCTCGAGCAATGTGGCGACCAACTGCTGCTAGATGTTGCCCCCAGTCTCTCCGCCCGAGCAATGGGCCGGTCAACTGCTGCTAGGTGTTGCCCCCCATTCTTTCGGCCTGAGCAATATGCCCATGAACTGCTGCTAGATATTGGCCCCCATTCTCTCCGTCCGAGCAGTGTGCTGACCCACTGCTGCTAGATGTTGCCCTCCATTCTCTCCGGCCGTGCAATGTGCCGACCAGCTGCTGCTAAATGTTGCCCTTCATTCTCTCCGTCCGAGCAATTTACCGACCAACTGCTGCTAGTTGGTGCCCTATATTCTCTCCGCCCGAGCAATGTGCCGACCAACTGCTGCTCGGTAATGCCTCCATTCTCTCCGCCCGGAGCAATGTGCCGACCAGCTGCTGCTAGATGTTGCCCTTCATTCTCTCCGTCCGAGCAATTTACCGACCAACTGCTGCTAGTTGGTGCCCTATATTCTCTCTGCCCGACCAATGTGCCGACCAGCTGCTGCTAAATGTTGCCACCCCTTCTCTCCGCGCGGGAATGTGCCAACCAACCGCTGCTAGATGTTGTCCTCCATGCATTCCGCCCAAGCAATGTGCCGTCCAACTGCTGCTAGATGTTGCCCCTATTCTCTCCGCCCAAGCAATGTGCCCGTCAACTGCTGCTGGATGTTGCCCCCCTTTCTCTTGCCCTGAGCAATGTGCACACCAACTACTGCTAGATTTGCCCTCCAATCTCTCCGCCCGAGCAATGTGCCGACCCACTGCTGCTAGATGTTGCCCTCAATTTTTTCCGCTCGAGCAATGTGCCGACCAACTGCTGCTAGATGTTGCTCTTCATTCTCTTCACCCGCGCAATGTGCCTACCAACTGCTGCTAGATGTTGCCCTCCATTCTCTCCGCCCGAGGAAAGTGCCGGCCAACTGCTGCTAGTTGTTGCCCTCTATTCTCTCCGCCCGAGCAATGTGCCGATCAACTGCTGCTAGATGTTGCCCCCCATTCTCTCCGCCAGAGCAATGTACCGACCAACTGCTTATAGATGTTGTCCTATTCTCTCCGCCTGAGCAATGTGTCGACCTACTGCTGCTAGATGTTGCCCCCATTCTTTCCGCCCAATCAATGTGCCGACCAACTGCTGCTAGATGTTGCCCTCCATTTTCTCCCCCCGAGATATGTGACAAACAACTGCTACTAGATGTTGCCCTTCATTCTTTCCGCGCGAGCAATGTGCCGACCAACTGCTGCTAGATTATGCCCCATTCTCTCCACCCGAGCAATGAGCCGGTCAACTGCTGTTAGATGTTGCCCTCCTTCTCTCCGCCCGAGCGATGCTCCGACCATCTGCTGCTAGATGTTGCACCCCCATTCTCTCCAGTCAAGCAATGTGCCGACCAACTGCTGCTAGATGTTGCCCTCTATTCTCTCCGCCCGAGCAATATGCCTACCAACTGGTCGGCACCAACTGGTTGGTACACAAATTGCTCATGATATTGTCCCCCATCTAGCAGCAGTTGATTGGCACATTTCTCGGGCGGGGAAAATGGAGGGCAACACCTAGCAGCACTTGGTCGGCTCATTGTTCGGGCGGAGAGATTGGGGGCAACATATAGCGGGGGTTGGTCGATACATTGCTTGGGCGGAGAGAATGGGGGTGCAACATCTAGCAGCAGTTGGTCGGAGCAGTGCTCGGGCGGAGAGAAGGGGGGCAACATCTAGCAGCAGTTGACCGGCACCTCGCTCGGGCGAAGAGAATGGGGGCAACATCTAGCAGCAGTTGGTCGGCACATTGCTCGGGCGGAGGGAATAGGGGGCAACATCTAGCAGCAGCTTGTCGGCACATTGCTCGCGCGGAGAGAAGTGGAAGGCAACATTTAGAAGCAGCTGGTCGGCACATTGCTTGGGCGAAGAAAATGGGGCAACATCTATCAGCAGTTGGTCGGCACATTGCTCGGGCGTAGACAGAGGGGGGGCAACATCTAGCAGCAGCTTATCCTCACATTGCTCGGGCGGAGAGAATGGAGGGCAACATCTAGCAGCATTTGGTTGGCACAATACTCGGGCGGAGACAATGGGGGCAACATCCAGCAGCAGCTGCTCGGCACACTGCTCGGGTGGAGAGAACGGAGGGCAACATCTAGCCGCAGCTGGTCGGCACATTTCTCAGGCGAAGAGAATGGGGGCAACATCTAGCAGCTGTTGGTCGGCACATTTCTCGGGCGGAGAGAATGGGGGGCAACATCTAGCAGCTGTTGGTCGGCGTTCTACAAAAAAGTAGAAATCATTCATTAAATGATGTTACAATTGATTAACAGTTTGAGCCATTTCATGCGCTACAGTGCCGGTTATTCTAATAGGTGGACGCAGAAGTCCATCCTCAATTTTTTTTAGCAATTTTTGTTAATCCAAAACAGGTGACCACCATTGCTGAAGTCTCCCGAGCGGTAAAGATACCTGTGCCGAGAGGGATGAAGTTGTTTCCAGTGCTAAGAGGGATGGAATTGTTTTCAGTGCCATGAGGGATGAATTTGTTTGTAGTGCCAAGAGGGATGACTTTGTTTCCAGTGCCGAGAGGGATGACTTTGTTTCCAGTGCCAAGAGGGATGTCTCTGTTCCCAGTGCTAAGAGGGATGACTTTGTTTCCAGTGCCAAGAGGGATGACTTTGTTTCCAGTGCCAAGAGGGATGATTTTGTTTCCAGTGACAAAAGGGGTATTGTTTCCAGTGCCAAGATGGATGAGTTTGTTTCCAGTGCCATATGTGATGATTTTGTTTCCAGTGCTAAGAGGGATGACTTTATTTCCAGTGCCAAGAGGGATGAGTTTGTTTCCCGTGCCATAAGTGATGATTTTGTTTCCAGTGCTAAGAGGGATGACTTTATTCCCAATGCCAAGACAGATGAGTTTGTTTCCAGTGCCATAAGTGATGACTTTGTTTCCAGTGCTAAGAAGGATGACTTTATTCCCAATGCAAAAAGAGATGAGAGTAGTTAATAGGGGTACATGAACGGCAATCTAGAGTCATTTTGGTGGGCGGGAAGAAGGACGCGATGCATACATCTTGACTCACCGAGCGTATGGGTGTTCGCGCAGAAATGGGGGAGGGCGGGAGCGTAGGGTACCGGAACTGGTTTGGTGCCCCAAGTCAGCTAATGGACGAGGGGGG
>SDVV010018809.1:0-13670 GCA_016164225.1 Gammarus roeselii
AAATTTATAAAAATCTTTATATGCATACGTATGCCGCTGTTTTGAATCATATATGCGTTGGGCCCTGTAACGTAGAATTTTTTAACACACAAAAAATAGTTTGTCGAATTTTAAAAAAATTCGGAACATTGAATTTTACGGAGTGTGCTAGCTTCCATAAGATTCCAATTTCTATTCAATGGCTGCCGAATTTGCTGCTGTTGAACTTGTTGCAGCCGAACTTGCTGCTGCCAAACTTGCTGCTGCCAAACTTGCTGCTGCCGAACTTGCTGCTCCAGAACTTGCTGTTCATTCTGCCGCTGCTGGTCATGGCAAGCCGAGCGTAATTCAATAACAAAATCCACATTTCCTGTTCAGGCCAGCGTCGGTGCAGCCCATCTTGTTGTTAACAAATTCCTTCACTTCCGACAGTTGGATTACAGACCGGCCCCCATCAGTATTAAGTCGTTCCATGGTACTCTTCCGAATACTATGCTCTATAGGTCGGACGATGCAGGGCCTGCCTCTCTGATACCTTCGTCGTTGAATTAAACCCGTCAATAGCGCTCTACCGTGGGTTATTTCAATAAATAGCGCGTATACAAACTGAAACTGATATAATAAACATTTGGGGAGTATTTATTGCAGCATCAGTATCTGTAACGCGGTAGAGAGGAAAATACTGTCCTTGGTAATTAACCAGTTGTCAGGAAATACTGTCCATGGTAATTAACTAGTTGTCAGGAAATACTGTCCGTGGTAATTAACTAGTTGTCAGGAAATACTGTCCTTGGTAATTAACCAGTTGTCAGGAAATACTGTCCTTGGTAATTAACCAGTTGTCAGGAAATACTGTCCTTGGTAATTAACTAGGTGCCAGGAAATACTGTCCTTGGTAATTAACCAGTTGTCAGGAAATACTGTCCTTGGTAATTAACCAGTTGTCAGGAAATACTGTCCATGGTAATTAACCAGTTGTCAGGAAATACTGTCCATGGTAATCAATTAGTTGTCAGGAGATACTGTCCTTGGTAATTAACCAGTTGTCAGGAAAATTATCCTATTCCGTCTATATCGTTCTATTCCTCTACATTTCTAATGAAAATGATGTCGCTGCACATAATCTTTGAGTTTGAGGATTCGCCACCGCCGTTGCCGAGGAGCCTCCACATGTTTCAAACCGGCGCTGGATATCAAATATTTTATAGGCAAAACATAAATTCGTAACACATGATTTTATTACTAATCGATGCATGATATTAAGAATTGTATGTTATTTCCTTACTTCCTTTTTAGCTCAAGAACCGAGCGGAGAAAGAGGTAAAGCAACTTCGACAGGAAGTGAGTCAGAAGAAAATCGACGTCGCCCTTTCCAGGTCGAAGAACCCTTATTTCCGTCGCAGTCTGGGCGACATTCCGGGGACCTTCTAGCAGAGCAGAGCGCGGGCGGCGAGTGTCGCCAGCACCGCCAGTTCGGGGAACAGGAAGAACTCTCACCGGAGGAGCACTTCTCTAGGGGCGCGGACGGTGACTTCAGTAGGTGCGAGGGCGGGCAGCACTTACGTAAGGCCGAGGAAAAAGTCGGCGGAGTCCTATTTTTCCGATGACTACGATGGAACACGAAGGAGGCTGAGAGATCGGTCTCGAGAATACAGGGAAGCACTTCAAGAGGTGACGTGGGAGGCAAGAAGAAGAATGTCGACGGCCAGCAGATCGAGGAGCGATTCTAGAGGTCACAGCGAGAAAAGTATCTTGCATTATATTAGTAGTGAGAGTGCGATAAATGACAGCGTTTTTGATAGCAGTGAAGATCAGCCTAGAGGTCCAGGAGAAGAGGTTGTTTCCCAGCGAAAGCGGCGAGATTCCAGTCGAATGTATGTACGCTTCTGTGAAAGAAATTCAAGTAAGATTGGCGGTAGGCACAGCTGGAGTGGGAAGCCGAGTCAACCTGTTGAAGATGCGAGAACTCCTAGTGTAAAACATAGAGGAAGGCACAGTTGGGCAGGAATGTCTTCCGCAGATGAACGTAGGAATGGCAGTGCTGTAGAATATGGGAAATTTAAGAAAGACAATGAGCAAGACGTATCCACTCGCTCTAGGAACGGTGACTCGGAACACGATTCTTATGAACAACAGAACAAAGATGATAGACGCAAGCAAAAGCTGCTCAGTAATCATAAAATAACTGTGAACAACAACAAAGATTTAGCCGAACGCAATTTCAGTCCAACCAAGTCCGGAAACGAAAAGGAAAACAATGAACATCATTCGGCAAATATATCTGAACGAAAAAATAATCTGTCAAATGATGCGCCTGCTCAGCAAAAGGGCAAATTAGTAGATCCCGAATTTCTTATTATCTCAATAGAACCTTTATTAGACACATCAAGTGACAGAGATACTAAGATAGGTGTGAACTCATACGTAGACGATAATGGTGACGAAGATAAGGTGGAAGGTAAACGGGGAGTGATGGTTTCTGGTAGGACCTCCGTCATATCAATTGATGACTTGAACGTAGGAAACAAATCAAAAATTCGTCTTCGAAAGAGTAGACGAGATAACTGGTCAGCTAATAAAAGAAAACATGAATCTAGCAGCGTCGATGATGAATATACGAACCAAAAAGAGAGAAAAAGTTCCAGGCAGCGCAGCTTCTCTCACAATAATACGCCTCCTCCTGTCATCATTGACGAACAAATCAATGGAAATCTTAATAACGAAAATGAAATCCGGAGTCTTGAAGGGCGGACCAGTCGAAATGAGAGTTACACGCAAGAGTACAGTCAAGACTTCACTGATGACGATGAAGATATTGATGAACACTCCCGGTTTCCTGAACGAGATCTTAGGAACAGCAGAAGAAGCCATGCACAAAGAGTTCTCGGGTGTGACTATGGGACGAAGACTAGCTTCTACGAGCCTGTGTCCCACGAGACTGTCATAGTTCTCGAAGATGTTAAGCCTTCTCGTCAAAATTCGTCAGGTAAGAATCAGCGACGTTCTTCAAGTGTACTTAAACTAAGAACAATTGAAGAGAAATCGTTTGAATCATCAGAGTATCCACAGAGAAGGCAGCGTTTCGGCTCAACAAGTCCCCTCATCATACCCAGAATAGTGGTCACTCCTCTAGAAAATTATAATGATGACAGCGATGGCTACAGTACCAGCGGAATCGACACGAAAAACAACCAAAAAAAGCAGTCGACTTCCAATTCCTCGTCCAAACGTCGACAACAGAATAACATGCAAAGTGGCAAGCGCAAGTACCTACCTAGGACACAATCCTCGCAGAGCATGGGGGCGATTGACAGAGCAAGGGACGCCGGGAAGCCTACTTTGATACATCCTTCTTCAGACGGGACTCAGGAGTCTCCCGAACTGATAATGCCAGCCATCCCCACGGCTGTGACTAGGACTAAATGCAGCACCACTGCGCCTCCTCCATCAGCCTCCTCCAGCACCCTCAGACTACCTTTCATCGACAAGAAGTGACTAGTGGATGATCTTAGAAGAGAGAAGTTTTCTTGCAATGACCAAATGGAGTAACATTGTTTCATACCTTACTAGGAGACTTCATTTGTATAAACGTAAACAAACCGAAAATATTTAATATGAAACATAGTGAAAGTTATTGTGTTTTTTAGAGATTATTCTGAAGTGCAAGCCTTAGTCTAGGTATGATGAGTGACTGTTAATTGAAAGCCATAGTCTAGGTACGATGAGTGACTGTTAAGTGCAAGCCATAGTCTAGCTATGATGAGTGACTGGTAAGTGCAAGCCATAGTCTAGGTATGATGAGTGACTGTTAAGTGCAAGCCATAGTCTAGGTATGATGAGTGACTGTTAAGTGCAAGCCATAGTCTAGGTATGGTGAGTGACTGTTAAGTGCAAGCCATAGTCTAGGTATGATGAGTGACTGTTAAGTGCAAGCCATAGCCTAGATATGATGAGTGACTGTTAAGTGCAAGCCATAGCCTAGGTATGATGAGTGACTGTTAAGTGCAAGCCATAGCCTAGGTATGATGAGTGACTGTTAAGTGCAAGCCATAGTCTAGGTAGGATGAGTGACTGTTAAGTGCAAGCCATAGTCTAGGTATGATGAGTGACTGTTAAGTGCAAGCCGTAGCCTAGGTATGATGAGTGACTGTTAAGTGCAAGCCATAGTCTAGGTAGGATGAGTGACTGTTAAATGCAAACCATAGTCTAGGTAGGATGAGTGACTGTTATGGTATCCAGAAGTGGCTCATATCCCTTTTCCATGCGCTAGCAACAGCCAATGTTATCGGTTGATGAATCTCTGACCAATTGTTGTTGGGCGTCAGATTTGTACGATGATTAAAGCATTTAATAGAGATATTAGGCCTTTTTATTGCAAACAAAAATGAATTAGCTACTGGTAACCATTTAAAAATGGATGTCATGTTTACCCATATCAACATAAAACTATAAAATGCATTGGAAAGTATTTAGCAACTTTAACATCTCCAACAAGTGGCCAAATTATTGGTCACCAAAAGGCTATTGTAGAGTTTTTGGTTCTTTAGTTAAGAAGCCGCTTGTTCTGAACATTCTTGGAAAAGCGTGACGACGCCTGTGAATGTTGAATACCCTTTTTCATCTATAAAGATATTATGCAATTCTATCACTAATTTTGTACCTATATTCACTGAAGGAAAAGATAGTCTCAAAAAGTAATACAATTAGACCTCATATTGTGAGTCACTGCAGTGAACACTTTGGCAACTACGCAGATCTAAACTTATTGCTACGAACAGACATATTTATTCATCAATGTCTTTGTAAATGACTACGCTCTAGATTGACGCATATGTTGATGTTTTCCTAAGTCGTCAAACCAGCGTGCATACACGTGCATACAAGCGCATTCACGTGCATATACACACATACACGTGCATACATGCAATCGAATCAAATATCGAGATTATTCAATTGATCTTCCTCACGCCTATCATATTTGTTGGCATCAAAACATAGATTAATTAGAATTACTGCTCCATAATGTTCACGCAAACTGTGATTTGAATTAAAGAAAACATAGCTACTATGTGACGTTAACATAGCTACTATGTGACGTTAACATAGCTACTATGTGACGTTAACATAGCTACTATGTGACGTTAACGATAGATAGATAAAATAAACGGTATATAGAATTTAACAAGTCAAATATCTAGTTGATTATATTTAGTTGCAGCAGTATGATTAATATAGAAGTATTGTTGATGGGTATTATATTGATTATTGGAGTGTTAGGAGTGAAGGTCTACGATGATAAAGGTCTTAGGTGATAACAAATGAAGTTTCCGATGGCAATGACCTTAATGTTGCACCGTCATTGCTGTTGTGCTTAGCCTCGTGTACGCGATATTGTTAATATTTGTTGTACGAAAATACGAAATAACAGAGGTGAAAGGAGGTTTCCCTTGATGCAAGGAAGAAGAATCCCTCTTCTTCATCGACTGAATTAACATGATTCCTTTCAAGCATCACTGAAAACATCATCTGAATAATATATTAGGGAGCATTATCCCATATTCGCACCTGAAGGAAAAAATGAGGTTCTCCGTATAACATAAAATAGAAAATCATTACGATCGGATATTCCATTAAGTTATGTTTATATGTGTTTTTGACTAAAGGAAATTTTATTTTACGCTATAAATACGGTTGGACCATTGAAAAACAATTAAAACTATAGAAAATTGAAAACATTTCATTCCAAACTTAAATCCGAGAACGAATAAAACATTTATAAATTATATCAAATTAAAATAGAGCTATATGGTCAATCCTATGACTTAAATAACACAGAAATTGCGCAACCCAAGTTTCCATCATTTTATTGTACTTTTTTACGAATCGAGGAAATCAATGCGCCTTTGGTTATCAAATTTATAGGCCAGCTCAATATTCCAATTTAAATGGTGCGGTGACTTGTTCTCTCAGAACTCACATCCAGTAAGATGACTACAGAATAATGTTTTATCGAGTTCCATGTGACGGCTGTCCAGGCCAATAGTTTGAGCTGAACAATACAACTAACTGTTGGGTCCGCGCCCTCTGTGCTGCAGTTCGGGTGCCCCGATCTGCACTCGTCTCGTAGAGGCTTGGTGCCGCTACGAGACGAGTGTTTACAAGTGTAGGACGACAACAACAGGCCTATTGGCCCAGACTAGGCTGTTTTTTGATAGCCAGAGGATTAGTTCTGAAGTAGAACGTCTGGGAGAGCTTCATGTGCCATCTCTGTTTTTATAACCTCAAGAAATGGAACGGTTGAGCGGTTTATCGGCGATCTTTGCAGAACTTATCGAGCCGCAACATAAACGTTCCGATTGCATTGCTGTTTACCACCTCCGGTGGCAGTTTGTTCTTTCGACAACTCTATACGTGAAGAAATTGCGCGTGATGTCGAGTGAGGAACATTTCCCAACGATTTTGAATCCATTGTTCCTAGTCACTCCGTTCGTATATAGAGTGAAAAAGTTCGCTCGGTCGACATTTTCCTTACCTTTTATCATCTTCCACACTTCAATCATGTCGCCTCCGACTCGGCGTTTCTCTAGCAAATAAAAATTGAGTTCACGAAGCCTGTCTTTGTACGATTTATTCCGCAGCGAAGGGATGAGTTTGGTAGCTCTCCGTTGAACCTACTATAGTTTAATAACGTATTTTCTAAGGAATGGAGGCCAGAATTGAACGGAATACTCGAGATGCGGTCTAACAAATACATTGTATAACATTAGCATACTGTGTGGGTTTTTGTACGAGATATATAGTGCGGGATATCATACCTAGCATTTTGTTGCCTATCTTAGCAGCATAGTTACATTGCTTGCTACTTTTTAAATCATTACTAATGATAACTCCTAAATTTCTCTCTTCGGTGACAGGAGTGAGTTTCTTTCCGAACATTGAAAATTCTTGCTGAGGTTAAGAGGGCCTATAAACATAACTTTACATTTGGCTACATTAAATTTCACTTGCCACTTCTCTGACCAATCAACAATTTTGTTCAAGTCTAGTTGGATCTGCTGACACTCTCGTTTGGTTTGCACTTTTCCTCCTATCTTAGTATCGTCTGTCAACTTGCTAATGTTTGAGAGTACGTTGCTATTGAGATCGTTAATGAATATTATAAAGAGAACTGGACCCAGCACGGATCCTTGAGGCACGCCGCCTGTAACATTACCCCAGGGGAAGGAAGCTCCGTTAAGTACAACTCGCTGCCGCCTGTCCGTAAGCCAGCATTTATTCAGTTGTTAAGCTCGCCTCGAATACCGATGCTGTGCCATTTACTAACTAGGCGCTTGTGGGGGACTTTATCAAAGGCCTTTTGAAAGTCAAGTTAAATTATATCGCTTAGAGATTTTGTGTCGTATATTCCAGTTATATTCTTGAAAAAGTAGCAGGTTCGTAGGACAGGAACAGTTGTGTCTAAAGCCATGCTGGGAGTCGCCAATCAATTTGTTTGATTCTAAAAATTCTGTAGTTTTATCCGTTATCAAACCTTCCATCAACTTGCCAATGACTGAAGTGAGACTGATTGTACGGTAATTTCCTACCCTTTTTGTCCCTTTTTTTTAATTTGTGAAAAATTGGCCCCTTTCCATTTAGAGAGGCATGTGCCATTTCTGAGAGATTGAGTAAAAATGTTTGATAAATGTTCGGCGACTCCGTTTCTAGTCTCTTTTAGAATTCTGGGATGAACTTGGTCTGGACCTGGAGATTTGGTGACTTTCAATTTATCTATATATTTGATAACTTCGGCGGGGGAAAAGTTCACTGTGGTGAGGGCTTCAATTCGTTTTGCCGCTACGATATCCTCAGGATTAGGAATATCCTGATTCTCTAACGTAAATACACAACAAAAGTATTCGTTAAGTAGGGCACTCATTTTGGTGTCGTCCGTTTCTAACTCAACAACATCGTTCTTGAGAGGACCTATTACAGATCTTGACTTTTCTTTTACTCGAAACATAACTAACAAATGGTTCCGGAATAGTTTTGGCATTGGCAGTAATTTCATTTTCATAATCTTTCTTCTTACATTTCTGGACCTTCTTTAGATCTCTTCTGATGATGTTGTATTCATTATTTGCTACGTCGTCGTGTGGATGTTTCTGTTTTATCGAGTACATTGCTTTCTTTCGTGACTGATGGCGCTGCAATTCACATTTCCAGTACTTAAGCTGATTGACTGCTATTCGCCTGTTTATGCGCGGGATATGCTTTAACTCAATATTTTTAAGTGCAGTCGAGAAATTGTTAAGAGATTGGCTGTTATCTTGTCCGAGGGTTATGTTTGCTGACGCCATTGACTCTCTTATGCTATCAAAACAAGCTAATCTAAAGTTAGGTATATTTTCGCAGTTTGTTGACGTTTTCAACTTTAACTCTATCAAAAAACGGATACAGTTGTGGTCGCTAATTCCGAGTGGTTCGCCCACTTCGACCTTCGTGACATGCGAGTCGCTTGCGCTAAATAGGAAGAATATTTCTCCCTCTTGTAGGTGTCTTCACCATTTGGGTCATACTCTTATCGCCTGCAAAATCAATCAGACTTTGACCGGTGGCAGTGTCTCCAAGCACAATATTGTGCTATGTTGTGACGAAATCGACGAGGGTGTTGTAAAAATCGATATCATCTACAACTTTGCTTTTTGGAAGACGATAGACACGAGTGATTTGCCATTTTATATATTTACCAACTACTTTGATACTATGTCGTGTCTACTGTTTGGAATAGTGACTTCTAATATTTGCCGTGTTTTTCACGAGAAACAGCACTCCTCCGCCCTCTCGGCTTTGTCTATCTTTGTGAAATAGTGAGTAACCGGGAAGAGTAAATTCACCTAAATAATGCCTGGTGCTCAATTTCATCCAAGATTCTGTGATTGCTATTATGTCGATACTCTCATTCATTGCATGGATACCTAATTTTACGATTCTATCTCGGAGCCTTCTAGCGTTCACATAGTAACATATGAGGATACCGTTACACATTAACTTGATTTTCTTGACTTATACTGCGTCTATTTTTGGGCCTTGTGTCGACGCCAAGGCTGTCGTTTTTGTTTACACGGGTTGTACTAGCGGAGCAGCGGCTGCTGCCTCTAACCCGGACTGGATTGAAGACAGGAACTTTTTTGCTAGAACCTGCGGTGATGTTTTGATGGGCATTTGTATAGGTTGTGTATCTAGTGTTGGCACGGGTGGTGGCCGTTGGGTCATTCGGGCACTGCTGGCGTAGTTGTGAATTGGATCTCGGGTAATTGTTTTGGTTTATTTACGTAGGAAAGACCAGCGCCGATGTTTTTAAAGATGTTTTCGAGAGTATTGAGTCCATCGATCATCGTATCCCAGTGATCAGAGAATGGGATTTTCTGCGTTTTGCAGAAAGTTGCTAGGCGATTTTTAAGTAAAATCATCTTGCTTAGCTTGTATCTACTTTGGTTCGGATGGGGCAGGATGCCAGTGACATGGATGATCGCGTTTATACTTTTGACATTGCTTAGCATGGTGTTACACCTTTTCCATGTCGATTCCATCTGCGACATGTCTTTACCTCCGACTTGTAGTATAATTCCTTTTGAAAAAATTTTATTTTCCTTTTCGATTATGCATTTGACCTCGTCGATTTTCAAGTCTGTTTTGACGAATATTTTTAGTTGAATTCTCCCTTTTTGCTGATTTAATTTGAAGGTGATGACATTGTAATCCCCAATCACAATAACTTCCTCTGTATTCTGGGAGTCCATTTCATCGGGCAATGCATCAAATCGGTTACGTGTGTTGGGTCGGATATGGTGGGGTTGCGGCACAACGTGTGTTGCACTGTCACAGCGTGGCTGCCTCCTGCTTGCCATAGTTGTGTAGAGTACATCGCTATCTCTGAGTTTTCTATCTATTTGATGCGGTCATTTGTCTCTGCGTCCAGAGCTGAAAGCTTCTTGGCCAATTCAGAGTTTAGATGCACTTTAATTTTTTTCGCTTGAATTATGGTGGCCTCAGCAGTTTCTTTGACTGCTGCTAGTTCACTGTTGATCAGATCTTTGGGACAAGTCCAGCATCCATAGCACACAACTGGGTCATCCTGCCGTGTGTTGGCCATCTAAGGGGGAAACAATAAATACGAACTCGAATAAGAAAAGTAATCCAACGAATGGAAGATTTCCTAGTAAACTGGAGGGCGACCCAACTAGGTCATTCGGACATGACTTTGAAAGATTCTTTTATTAAATATGGACTTGTTTCATGATACTGGCCTTAAATTAGGCCTAACATCATTGCAGCACGATTGAGTCGTCTATTATTTACTCCCTATGCTGAGAATATGCTGAGACTATGCTGAGACTATGCTGCGACAATGCTGAGACTATGCTGAGACTATTCTGAGACTATGCTGAGACTATGCTGAGACTATGCTGAGACTATGCTGAGACAATGCTGAGACTATGCTGAGACTATGCTGAGACTATGCTGAGACCATGCTGAGACTATGCTGAGACAATGCTGAGACTATGCTGAGACTATGCTGAGACTATGCTGACACTATGCTGAGACTATGCTGAGACAATGCTGCGACTATGCTGAGACTATGATGAGACTATGCTGAGAGAATGCTGAGACTATGCTGAGACTATGCTGAGACCATGCTGAGACTATGCTGAGACTATGCTGAGACTATGGTGAGACTATGCTGAGACTATGCTGAGACTATGCTGAGACTGTGCTGAGACCATGCTGAGACTATGCTGAGACTATGCTGAGACTATGCTGAGACCATGCAGAGACTATGCTGAGACTATACTGAGACTATGCTGAGACTATGCTGAGACTATGCTGAGACCATGCTGAGACTATGCTGAGACTATGCTGAGACTATGGTGAACCTATACTGAGACTGTTATTGGAGTACCCAAAATCTTGATACATTTGATATCGAAGTAGTAACCGAGAACTAATTACTGAGAACTAGTCTCTGAAAACTAGTTCCGGGAACTAGGTTCCGAAAATTTGTTTCTGAACTAGGTACTGTGAGCTAGTTACTGAATACGTGTAACTAAGAACTAGTTACAGAGAACTAGTTCCGGGAACTAGGTTTCGAGAATTTGTTCCTCAACTAGGTACTGTGAGTTAGTTACTGAATACGTGTAACTGAGAACTAGTTACAGAGAACTAGTTCTGGGAACTCGTTACGGAAAATTAGTTTCTGAGAACTAGTTACTGAAACTAATCCATTTGCAAGCTTTCGTTCAATAAAATCGATTAATAGACGTAAATTAATAGACGTAAATGACAATTCCTCTCTATTGATTAGTGTCTATTTATTTGTTAGTGTAGCTTTTAAAGCTTTTCAATCTGCAATGGACCAGCTCCTCCGTTTCATAGCGTCTTCCATCCGACGTTTTGTGTCGACTTCACATGTACCCCAGCATGGCTGAAGCCGTGTACACTTTACCCTAGCTTTGCTGAAGCCCAGTACACTTTACACCAGCATAGGTGAAGCCCGGTACACTTTACACCAGCGGGACTGAAGCCCTGTATTCTTTACACCAGAATGGCTGAAGCCCTGTACAATTACACCAGCGGGACTGAAACACTGTATTCTTTACACCAGAATGGCTGAAGCCCTGTAAAATTACACCAGCGGGACTGAAGCCCTGTACACTTTACACCAGCGGGACTGAAGCCCTGTACACTTTACACCAGCGGGACTGAAGCCCTGTACACTTTACACCAGCGGGACTGAAGCCCTGTACACTTTACTCCAGCGGGACTGAAGCCCTGTACACTTTACACCAGCATGGCTGAAGCCCTGTACACTTTACACCAGCGGGACTGAAGCCCTGTACACTTTACACCAGCGGGACTGAAGCCCTGTACACTTTACACCAGCGGGACTGAAGCCCTGTACACTTTACACCAGTATGGCTGAAGCCAATAAAGACATTATATCTCAAACGCAAATCTCTACTGTTTTTTCCATCCACTATTCTCCAAATATTTTGGGTCAGTTCGGTATTTCGACCCTTAAAATCACGGTCGTGGAAGTCTTAAAATATCCTCCGAAAAGGTGAAACGTTTCGCAAACTCGTGAGCAGACTTAGACTCGTGAGCAGACCCGGACTCGTAAGCACACCCAGACCAGACCCGGACTCGTGGGCAGACCCGGACTCGTGAGCACACCCGGACTCGTGAGCACACGCGGACTCGTGAGCACACCCAGATTCGTGAACACACCCAGACTGGAAATCCCAATGTGTCCGGATTCAGAATCAGTTTTTACTGTTGAGTATTGTATAGATGATTTTCACTGATGGACGTTAGCCAATCGAATGGGGTCCGTCTTATTTAACAATGCGGATAAATTCTCAAAATGATGTAGTTCATGATAAATGATATGTAATGGTGGATTGAAAATGCTTGAGACAAGGGTGGCCAATCTGGTAATAGTAAGACTACCTCTCCCCCAAAAAAAACTTCAAACGAATGTGCCTTGAAGGGTGCTTATCATCCATCAAATCCGAATCCTGCTGTATGTTAACCAGTATCAATCTTGATAGCCATACAAGTTTTTTTTTTTAAATTTGGCGATTGCAACATTGTTTTTGAACATGTGAACAATTTACTCTGTTCCGCAGAACGATGCTCGGCCATCCCAAACTCCAGGCCTTCGTAATGTGAGGGAGAGCCGCATCTGCCTATAATAAGGCCTCCAGGCTACTGGTACGCAACGTGTATTGTTCCATACTGATAATTACAACCTATAATTGCCAGGCAAGAAGGGAGAGCACCATTTGTGTACAATAAACTTTGGGGGGACCAAGGGAATAAAAGCCTCCGCACACGATGTTCAAAGCCTCGAAAGCCTTGAGCCTGCTGATCGATGTGTCATGCCTCCTCGAACAAGAGGCTCAAGGCTTTCGGGACTTTGAATATCGTGTGCGAAGGCTTTAAGACGCCTTTAATCATTAATGGTAAGTGCCGCCTTAGGAAATTATAGAAGGCTTTAAAAAATACAAATCGTGGTGCACATTGCTGCTGCTTGTGTGAATTTTATAGTCCCATGAGGGCTTAGTCCTTTTAATCATTGATGAATATTTATTTATGTACGTAGGAGTTGAATATTATTACATAAAGGTTCAAAATCAAAACTGTACATATAAAAATATTCAGAAAAATAAATAACATGCAATATGAGTAAATTCAAATCAAGAAGCGAAGTGTCTGTCATGTTAAATACTCTGTAAAAAAATCTTGAAGCATCGATAATCTGAACGATACTTTGAACTATATTCCGTCCATGGATCGGTTGAAATGCAACCTGTGTTGGAGACAATAAACTTTACCAAGACGTTCATGTTCTTTCTAAAGCCCTCATTTGGATAATTTCAGTCAATCAGGATCCTTCCGCACCTTTGCAACACCAACACCATGTTCTCTGGTGTTGCGGAGGAGTTTGCGACACCATGTTCTCTGGTGTTGCGGAGGAGTTTGCGACACCATGTTCTCTGGTGTTGCGGAGGAGTTTGCAACACCATGTTCCCTGGTGTTGCGGAGGAGTTTGCGACACCATGTTCTCTGGTGTTGCGGAGGAGTTTGCGACACCATGTTCTCTGGTGTTGCGGAGGAGTTTGCGACACCATGTTCTCTGGTGTTGCGGA
>SDVV010018810.1:0-13670 GCA_016164225.1 Gammarus roeselii
CTGGTCCAACTTTGAAGTCTGGATCCGGGACCGAATTTTCCCCAATTGGATCCATCGACGCGCCACCAAGATTTCATGCTGGCTTTTATCTCTACCTATCCTTCTTCTTTCCCCTTCTTTATTATTCCAGCACAGCCTGAAGTTAAGTCAAGGGGATAGTATCACAGAAAACTGCATTGTCTCTTTTATTGTCCCTGTTCATGTTCATTGGTGCGGCATCATACACCTACCTTCTTAAATATTGGAGTCATTTAAATATAAGGCCTTGATAAAGGAAGCCTAACTTAACATTCCTTTTGCTCACTTGAGCTCATACAGTAATTAATTACCTGATTGCTCATTATTCAATTATTAATCAAATTACCAAACTAGTTTCATATTTTAATTAATTATATTATTATCACCTAAACACCTAAATATCCATTCCTTAGAAAGCGCTTCAAATCGAACAAAATCAAACCCCATACTGCGCATCTTGGCCGGCGAAAGAAATAAAACTTGAAGGCCCAAAAATTCATGATCGAACAGTGCAACATAAATTAATGTTTTGGTAGTGGTGCTAGAAATATAATTAATATATGTATAGTGCCCCCAACTGGGATAATATACAGATGAGGCAAACAAACAGTTCATATATCTTACATTTTCACTAGCATTAAAATCATTTCAGTACAAATAAGGTACAACACGTGATTCCTTTGTATCAAAATGATCATTTACATGAATAATAGAAGAGATGACGCGCTTCCTTTCATTGTTCATTTATTTCACAATAGTTGACCGCGAGAACATTTTTTTAATGAGCTTGAGTAACTTCGAAGTGAATATGAATGTTCGCATGCTCGACTGAGTAGAACATGCAGATGCAGATGGAGACACTAGGTCAAATGCCTATCATACACTCACACGCAAACAAATTCACCCCTTAAGCGCTGAAGGGCTTTGCCAGGAGACCCCGCAACGCACACTTCGGGCCAGGAGTGAGGTCAGTTCAGCACCTGACGATGGTGCCCCAGAACAACAAAATGCAAGTGTCCATCACCAGCTTAGCAGAAAGTTCATTGAGGGAACTTTTCTCAGCTGGTGTCAGCAGCAGGGCCCAACAGTTAACTAGTTCATTCCGGCTGCGCCATAGTATCCGGATCCTTTCCCACCCACTACTATCCCGTTCCTGAACAAGACGCCAAGAGTGGGTAAGCACATCAGGGTAGCATCAAAATTCACGCATTCTCCGCTCTCGCCTATCCATTGCACGCTCTTTCGGTACCTCCATACTTATGTTTCTCCTTCATAGAGCATGCTGTACGCCATTTCTCCACCCAATCTTCGTTATACCACTGGGCCTCCGTCCACTCACCTCCGCTTTTAACACGCTTTTCACATATCTCTCATTCTCTATCCTAACTATGTGGATTGTGGTTTTTCACTTGATGGGTGTAAAACTTAGACAAATATAATCCCTGCTCAGAAAGGTAACTAACGAAATTTAAAATACCTAATAATAATTTGTTGATTTACGAAAAGGTCCATTCAGAAACTGATAACATCTCAATATAGTTTTTTTCTGATGTATATTGGATTTCGACATAAGTATTATGGAACGCCATACATGTTGTAGAACCTATTAGTTTATTTAAACAATATTTTTTAGGATGACCAGGCCTGTTGCGGGCTTACCTAGCTATACATTTTTAGTTGCCATGCCGTACTTATATATTTCCTTTTCCAAACGAATAAAATGAATCGCAGCAGGAGTGATTTTTTTTTTACATCTTCCGAGCATGAGTTCACACAATTAGATATGTTAAGACCCGTTTTAGAGCATCAATGCAAGCGAATTCGTCTGCACCCACTGACTTGACATTGATGCACTACAGAACGTTTTCACCGAAGTAAACAAAGCATTGTTGAAGGGCGAAATTGCCGCTATGTTGCCACTACAAGAGTATTGAAATACTGGATGAGTCACATCATAAAGATGATGCCTTCATGACATCTTCATAACGATATTTAAAACAAATACGTTCTTCGCGATTACAAGTATCAATGAGTGTAAATTGATTTGCGCCTTTCAACCATCTTGCGGTTAGACATGCATGAGCTCTAATGAGGTCAGAGGTGGAAAATCTCTATAGCCACAATGATTATTCAGTTTGGTAAAAACACTGAAGGGCACCCCTATCAATTTTCCGCTCTAAAAATCTTTGAATGGGATTTGCATAGGTATGAAGTGTCTCTCATGTGAACCTACCTTTTACTCTATGCTTATCTTCGTTCGTCTATAGATGCGATGTTGATAGTACTTTCAGTTAAATTTTTATTAGTTTAGTTTAAGCTGTGGTATTGTGCTCATCTTTTCATGTTCACTGCTATCTTATTCGCTATTTGATGAAGAGATGACTTGGGCAAAATTCAATTATAGAGTACGATTCGAACTAATGGAAGAGAGTAGGTGGGCGTAGAGAGTTTCACAAAAAGTGGGAACATTTTAAAAGTGCTACAACTTTTTTTTTATAAAAGTCAGGAAATCGAAACAAATCTTGTGAATAATAAAAAATTATGTCTGATTTGAACAAACAGTTATTTTCCTGAAAGGCTACCTTCAGCTGCAATACACTTTGGAATACAAAGGCCAAAACTTGCTACAAATTCCCTGAGTATATATAATTGAGTATCCTATTCACTGTATTTTGGTTTGGGAAAAATGAAGTTTTGCACAAGTTGATGCTGTTACTAGAGTTTCCAATGGATTATAGCTAAATTTGGTGGGGATAGTTGGGATATGTTGTAGTTTGTTGTGTAAGAAGGATGCTGGAAGGAAGTGTATATTTTTGTAAACACACACCTACACAAATATACAAGTACATAACAAAGGGACCACTGTTGTTGCATACTGCACCTATTTTGTTATCAATTTTTTTTTTCCTCATTGATAAGTAATCAAATGTAATTCCACACACATATGTCATTGGAAGTAAATGACCTGACAAATGACACCACAGCTAATAATGGCCCAATGATTATACCACAAGAAGACAAGTCTTGGCCTAAGTGTAAACTTCTGTTTGACAACTAGGAGCATTTTTTATGATGTCTTCATATTAAAGTAACAAAACCTTACCTAACCCTGTTTGCATAATTTGGCGGGCAGCGCAGGCAAATATTGGTAAGAAATATTTGATGCGCATGTGAAATCTTGAGATGAAACTCACATGAAGATGCCTTTTCAAAATAGCGGATGCAAAGACAGTAGCGTTGACGGGGGTGACTCCCGGTGGTCCGCAACACGGGGTGACTTCCTGCACCCGCCTTTTGGGCACCAAGATGTCGGAGATGTCATTGTTTGACTACAGTGCTTGAAAGAGCAGGTCTTTGTTAGTAAGTATCAGCTACTATAAAAATCCGATATGCGCCCAGAATTTATGAAAGATTGCCAAAGTGAAAGTCTGTTTTTCAGGTCCCTGATAATTTTGTTTTAGAAAAATCCACGTTCCGCAAACTTTGATGCTGTGGCTGGAGGTCCCATTGGATTAGAGTCAAACTTGTGGTGATACTTGGAATAAGTTGTAGTTTGTTGCCTAAGAAAAGTTTGGAAATAATTGTATACTTTGTAAGTATATACGAATATACAACACAGGGATTCGCCTTAGGTGAAATAACGATTGGAAGTGTTATTGAATATTTTTGATTTCTTTGTTGGAAAGTAATTAAATGTAATTAGTTCCACATATAATGTCATCTAGAAGTGAATTAACTAAAATAATGATACCACAGTTTATTTCAAAATGCGTAACTAATTTTATAATGACTCAATGTTTATAACACATTGTGACAAGTCTAGGTCTAAGTGTTAACCTCTGTTTAATGCCCACGAACTATATTTTTTATCATATTTTTATATCAAAATAACAATACCTTACCTAGCTAGCATGACTTGTATTCATGTTAATGCAATAAGTTTGCTATAGAATTGACAAAATACATTTCTTACTTGTTGTATCGTTTTAATAAAAAGATGTTTTTTTGTAATATTTGCTCATTTACTGATACTTTAAGGTCGTAATTGGTTTAAGATGTGGAGAAATGACTTCCAGTAAAGTTAGATTGCAATTATTGAAGAAAAACGTTGTTTCCCACGCCAAAATCGGTGAAAAAAATCCTCCGACAGTTGGGTATGACATCAGCAAAGGCAAACATCATAAACACCTGTCACAGGCCTAATATTTTACTTAACATTTTATTTAAGCTACTGATATATATATACACTAATATAGGCATGCTCTTTTGATTGGTATCCTCATAATTTAATTTGTGTTTCAATTATTGATAAAGGGGGGGTGCAGGAAATCACTCCGTTCGATGCGGTAAATAACCCCCGATTGGGGGCTATAGCTTGTTGCAAGATTTTTCGTAAATAGCTTCTTTGTGGTTGATGATTGAATGTTGAAATTTACAGTGCTTCATGATCACTATAGTAGCTATACACACCGTAAATACGAAGTTTCTTGACGCATACTTTTTGAGTTTTTTCTAAGTATGGGGAAAATGCAGGGAGTCACCAGGGTCAACGCTATATTACAAGTAAACAAATTTTCAAACTATAGCTATGTTGCGCTCCAATTTTATTCACTCATTTTACTCCAAAGCATGTCAATTCACACTTGCACTGAAATTCCGTGTCACCACTCAACAACACAATTGAAAAATTAGTAATTTTTTTGATCAAGCTGTCCGGATGAACAGCTGTCAGAGGAACATTTAAATACCAATATCCCATTTTTTGGCGGGAGAATGAAAAACTGGTCATTCACAGTACAACGCGTAATATTAGTCAAGATGAAGTGCATCAGTGCATAGTATGAAAGCAACAATAGCTAAACTGCAGTATTAAAGTACTCTAGGCATGGGTCAAACAACAATTAAACATTCCTGCACATTGACAATAGATGAAAAATTGAAAATGAATACCAACTTCACACATTTGGTAAACAAGTTTGTTGCAACATTCATGGAACAGCCAGCGTAGAAGAATTGCAAAATTACGCATTATAGTTGTCAGTCGTATGGTCCGGAGATACGTGAACAGTGTTGTTATTAGTGATGACAATTTTTGATAACTGGCAATGATTGTAATTATATTTTGTTTGACTATCTAAGAAAGAGTATTATCTAGAAGTTACATTCTGTTTTAGAGAACACCTGGTTGGTGAAAGATGTTTGCGTCCATGTGCCATCCTCCAAAACTGTAATTTTGAAGTCCATTCCGCAGCGTACACTCCTCTAGCTTTCCGCTGTATATATTTGCCAGTATCTCGTAACAGGAGTGCACATTGTTACGGCAGAAATACACCTGGGGAACGTTGACACAAGCACACCGCAACTGCAAGTTGTTTGGGATTTGACTGCTCAGTGATCTGATGGCCTATGGCAACAAATGACTAGACAGGGATAAGGTAGTATGATAGAGGAGTAGTGCAACAAGGTGGTAAGAAACACTACTTATTGGGTTAAACAGGGATGAACGGACAAGTCAGGCCCACAAACAGGCTGGCATACCCGCATACAGCCAAGCTGCATACAAGTAACTACCAAATTAGACAGTCACTTCAAGGCAGCGTCAGGCTTACCTCAGAGGGGCACAGCAGCATTGGTACTTCCTGTGGAGCAAGTTACAGATTGGTTAGACAAGCTGGCAACTATTGCACACACCCTCAATTATCACAAGCAGCTACACCATGCATTCTAATGCCAGAAGAGGTCAAGCACTAGGTAGGGCAGTAACGAGAAAAGGTGGGAGTGCCTGGAAGTGAGAGGATGGAAGTGAGTGACTAGAGCTGGTGCAACAGGTTAGGGTAATGGTGAATCATGGAACAATGGTAATGACCCTTTAGATGAAGCAAATAAACAACTGGTCAGTTGTGCAAAAATATGGTCTGGGCAGCAGTAAGTACCAGGATAACAATCCCACTAGATCAAAGTACTAGACCAGGTGGGTCTTTGCCTAATTGGGTTATAAAACCCTTAGTTGAATAAACACGCATTAGCATCAGTAGCTAAAATAGCAGGCAGCTAAACAAGCTGAGGAGAGTCATTGACAGGCTAGTAGATGCAGTGGCATCTATCAGACTTGCAAAGAACAAGCTGGAGAGAAGAACGCAGGTCAGGCTGGAAAAACAACAGTCGCAATAATACTTCAGGCAGAGCCAACACAGAGCGGGTTGCTTACCTCTACATGGCAGACAATAATAACAGTGGAAGGGAACCCCTAGCTCTACTAGTGATAGACTCAAAACTGGTGGCAACCAGTTGAAAGCATGCAGGTTCAGCCCAAAACAGGGTGCCCCTGCAATAAATCATTAGGAATAAGGTATGCATCTCACAATAAATAACGTCCTTGGACCCACAAACGTGCAAGAAGTATGAATAGCGGTCAAGTAAGATTGTGCAATCGCCTTAGCAACTGACTCAAGGAAAAACTCTAAGCTGAATATAAGGGCTCCCAGCACCAGCCACCCCATACCACAAAGACCAGCTCAAGTAAGGTATTGTGTACTCACATAAGTGGAGCTCCACCTAAACTTGATGGGTCCTCTCAGATAGACAAAACATGCTGAGTGCAGGTTGAAGCTGAAGCAGATTGCAGTAGCTATAGCTAAAGCAAGCAAGAACGAGCACACATGCAACTAGATTAACAAGACTCTACCTGACTAACAGAAGAACACAAGGGAGGGAAATAGGAAAGATTGGGTTATGAGGCAGAACACAATAAGTAAACAAAAAAATGGTTCAGTTCTGCCTCTTCAACCTAACTCTACAAACATACTCTGTGAGCACACGCAAAGGTTTGAATATGCCGATCTCAGCTTCTGAGGCGCACGGCGGGTTTGGTTCTTGATATTCAGTGCTGAAAACGCACATAATTTTCTCAACCCCACGCAAAATTGTGCAATTTGGTACCTAGCATGCCTTGTATTCATGTTAATGCAATAAGTTGCAATCAAATTGAAGAAATACATTCTTTACTTGTTTATTCACAATATTTGCTCATTAATGATTCTTCAGTAATAATTAGTTCAGGATATATAAATATTAGTTCTAGTAATGTCAGTTTACAATTATTGAAGAAAAAACTGTGTTGCCGGCAATGAAATGAGAAAAAATTCCTCCCGATTGTCAAAAACAACTCCAGCAAAGGCAAGCATAAAAATGTCCTCACTATTTCATTTTAATCAACTGATGTATACTAAAGTAGGCATGTTTGTTCTATTGGTGCTCTCAAACATTCAGTTTTCATTTCAATTGTTGATATATTGGGGGTGGGGGAGATCACCCCATTTGCTACAGGAACTCACCCCCAATTAGGGGGCATACCTCATTGTGTTCTGTGTAAGAAAATAATTTCCCTCTTAATGATAGAATGTTGAAACTCAAGTCGCTTCATGGTCATAATAGAAGTTTTACACAGAGTTATGAAAAAATTTCTGCGTTACATACTCTTTGAGTTAGCTTGAAGTAGTGTCTACTGGGGTGAATCCTCCCATTTTCTGCATACTTAAAAAAAAAAACTAAAAAAGTATGCGGTCAAGAAACTTTGTATTAACGGTGTGTATAGCTACTATAATGATCGTAAAGCACTGTAAGTTTCAACATTTTATCATCAAACAAAAAAAAAAACCTTTACAAAAAAACATGCGGCAAGCTACGGCCGGCAGTGATGCCCTGCACCGGACAGGGTGATTCCCTGCACCCCTCCCCACACAAATCAATATATATATCAGTTGCTTAAAATAGAATTTTACGTAAAAGATTACACCTAAAAGGTCTTTTCTGATGGTTGTCTTTAGCTGCAGTCATTCTTGTTGAAGGGATTTTTTTTCCATTTCACTGCGGGAAACAAAGTTTTTCTTCAATAATTGCAAACTAACTCTACTGGAAGTCATTTATCCACATCCTAAACTATGTATGACCCTAAAGTATCAGTAAATGAGAGATATGAAAAAAAAATCATTTTTAGCTAGGTAGCTATATGATAAACAAGTAACAAAGTATGTCTTCAATTCTATAGCAAACTAATTGCATTATTGTGAATTCATGGCATGCTAGGTAAGGTATTGTTATCTTGATATTAAAATGAAATCCAAAAAGTTTGTTCCTAGGTGTCTAACATAAGTTAATACTTGGGCCTAGACTTGTCACCATGTGTTAAAAAAACATTAGGTCATTATAAAATTAGCTATGCATTTGAAATTAGCTGTGGTGTCATTATTTTGGGTAATTTACTTCTAGATGTCATTATATGTGCAATGATATATATACATTTAATTACTTGCCAACAAAGAAAAACAAAAATATTTAATAACAAAAGTAAGTGCGGGGAATCACCCCCAATCGTTTTTTCACCGAGGGTGATTCCCTGCAGTTGTATATTTGTATATATCTACAAAAGCATACAATCATTTCCAGAACCTTTCTTAGGCAACAAACTGCAACATATTTCAAGTATCACCACAAAATTTGTCCACAATTCATTAAAAACTCTAGTCACAGCATCAAAGTTTGCAAAACAATGATTTCTCCTAACCAAAATTTTCAGGGACCTGAAAAACACACCGTCACTTGGGCAATTTTTCATAAATTCTGTGCGCATCTCTAATTTCTGTAAGTAGCTGACAATTTCCAACAAAGACCTGCTCTATCATGTCCCATAGTATAATAATGACATTTTTGATGTTGTATGCCCATAAGGGGGGTGCTGGGAATCACCCTGGGTTGCCGACTGCGGGAATCACATATATTTATTTGAGTTATTCTAAAATATGAGGAAATGATGGAAAGCAACCCTTCATTATAAAGTATGAGGAAATGATGGGAAGCAACCCTTGTTGATGCTTTGATGTGGCTGGGGTAAACCATGGGTGTGGTGCCCCATATGAGAATACAGCTGCAGCGCTCACCACTTGCAGTGGGTGGACAGGCTTCTTGCTAGACTCTTTTGTGCTGAAAGAATAATTTATGTTGCTAGCTACCATTGTAGAATAAATTTATGGACCATTCCACTGTCAGTCTCCCTTTGGAATTACAAATTTTACATCTCTCATATTCTCTCTTGCTTTCAGATTTCTGACCACACATCCCATCAATGATGCTTATTTGTTACCTACTGCTAAACATGTGGTACTGCAGCTTACTGTAGTCCTAAGGGATATCTGTGGGTTATGTTTTGGCTGCCTGGTTAAATGCTATACAAGTAATGCAGACTAGTTCCTGCAGTAAGATTAATGCACCCCATGCAGGGATCATGGAACATGATAGCAAAGCAGTAAGTCTTGTCCACATTATTATGTAACTTATATAGCTTCTTACTGTATTAGTAATTTTGCTGGATGGCTACCAACCTAATTCACGTTGCAATAGCTAGCTATTGGACATTTATTTTCCTGAAATAACCAATTTATAACTACTATAGCTACTGTCTTAATGTTGGATAAATTATTCCAACACAAAATTATAAAACATTATTGGTGTATGATAGTGATGCTCCTTGGAACGATACTCGCCCCAAATATTACAATACTGTACCAGGATCACAATATTATATCCTGCTTTGGAATAGTTTACTTCTTAATCCTTGTCATGTTTCAAGCCAAGTTTGTACCTATATATATATTTTTTTCAGGAGTTTGTTCGCAGCATATGGAGCCGCCTCGGTGTGGGTGATGATGGGTACCTCTCTTTGGCAGACCTCACAAAAGTGTGCCATGCTATTGGCATGGAAAATAATGCCAAAGAGGTGAGACAACAAAATTTGTTGTATTAGTGTTGACAAAGGAGTTAACAAGCTACTCTAATCATAGGTAGTGGAAAATTAGGACATCCATATTTTATTTCAAATGGTTAGCTACCTTTTGCTCTCAAAGTTTACCTGGCACTGTGAAAGAACTCATCTCCAGTGTTTTCAACTAACTCAGGAAGCCATTAGCAGCGAAACTTTGAAAATGTGCCTGTTATTGTTGTGTTGACAAACTATTTTGTTGTTCAATTAGGGCTTTTAACTTTTTTCCTTTCCTTCATTTGAATTTTAGTAGCTACCTAGCTACTACCACCACACATTGCTATGTTATTTTGCATCATACAGTCAAGGTAAAATCTGTTCACTAATTTGTATATTGTCATGACATTTGTATTCATCTATTTTTTAGTTGTTTACACGGTTGGACTTGGACGGTGATGGGCGTATAAGCTTTGGAGAGTTTCTGCATCTCTTCCAAAAGGGGGCATCAGAAAATACTGTTGCAGCTTCTCCACAAACATCAACATCAACAGACCAGGAAGGAAGGGTCATTGCATCGTCTGCAGCTGTGCAGCAGGTGTGATAAAATGTATATAGCTAATCTCTGGCTATAAAGTTGGTATGCAATTTTGCTGACATTAATGTCAAACTATGCTACCATGTAGCTAACTTAGCTGTGTAAGTCTTAACCAGTAGGTGCCTTTCAGCAAATCATCAAAATGTGTTAGCTATTGTTGAACAGATAAGGTATCTACATGTCAATAGTATACCTCACCCCATGTGAACTGTTTTTTTTTGCAACATTTGTTATCAAGTCAAATTCTATCCTTCAACTGACAACAACTGGCAACATGAAATGAAATGAAAAAAATAGGTAGCTACATACTTTATTGATTTTCCTACCCCACATGAACTTAGTTTTTTGCAATATTATTGTGTCACCTCAATTTTTTTTTCCTTGAACTGTGTTAGCTACTGTTGAATACATTAGGTACCTTCACAGCTTATGCATGTCCTTCCCCTGTTAACCAACTTTGTTGCAATGTTGTTGAGTCATGCTTGCCTTAGATTCTTTCCATGGATGATGAGTTATGTGTGTCTAGCACACAGCCAGCTATGGCCTAATCATCTAATTAATCCACCTCTAATACATTATTGTTCATGGTACTCTCAGCAAGATTTGAAACGAGGTAAGGGAAGCAGCGGCAGCAGCAGTGCCAGCAGTGGAACAGTTCTAGAGCGCACTAGTTCATTGGATGATGAAGTAATGCTGGGGTCCCCAGGAACAGTTGCTCCCCTGCTTCTACCTGCTGAAAGCACTCCTGGGAGTGCAGGATCTGTCCGGTTAGTAGTTGGCCTCACAGTTGCTTGTATTGTTTGAATTTCTAAATAGATGGTTACCATGGTTAAAACATGATTTGTGTGTCAGTTTGCATCTTGATATTGGCTGTGGTTGAAAATTTTAGGGTCAACTGGCAACATTTTTCTTTTTTGTATGATCTTGAAATGAAATGGTGTATCAAGCTAGGGCTTTGCTGAAGTCTCAGTATTGGTGAATATCTGTTTATGGTCAAAAATCATTTTTTCATTGTGGGTATTACAGCTTCAAATTTTGACACAGATATGCAGAGCAGAAATGCCAAGATAAAAGAAATGTAACAAAAATGACTGATATAATGAAATTCCACTGTATTTATATATGGTGTTTAGAGTTAATGTTTTTAACCGTCAATATATAGCTAACCGTGTGATTTAGTTGGATCAGGGCTCAGCTCATGGAGTGACCCAGGCTTTTACTTGAGAGGATCTCTTGAAATAATTTTTGAATTGGACTTGTTTGGAAAACTCAAACCATTCTTATGTTTATCTTCTATCATTGCTGCATTTCAGCACTGTGGCTTATAGATTCAATGCTTATGGATCTCATTGCCATCTCAGCAGGAGATCTTATCTAGGCATAATATAGCATTCAACAACCAGACCACTGCTGATATACAGTTTTTTATCAATTTTTTTAATTCTTCCCACCATCTTGTTTAGTAGGTAGACCTTATATAGGGGTACTCCAGGCAGAAACCCTCAGTGTTAAAATGCTTGTGATCAAGGTACTTTTTTTTATGCCAGCTCACCACCAGAATTTCCACTCCTACTTGATCAGTACCGTAGTGCTGAACTGGACTTATAGGGTAAAGTCAGCAATGAACACACTATTGGCTTTGGTATGTGTTAATTACGCCACCAAATGGAATATTGATAAGATAAAATTATCTGGTCGGTCTTATCACCAGGTCACTCAGCAGGGACCTTTGCGCTGCTTGCCACCTTGCCCTGGGACAAAATAGAACGCTCTACTTCAAAGGGTTCCAATCATAAACCCACACTAATAACCTTGCCCCCCATCACATATACTGTTGTTACTCCTAAAAGCAGGGTTGGTCAACTTCCAGATTTTTTTTCAGTGTCCCCCTGGGGAATCTGGGAGAAACTGAGTAGATAAATGGTAAATTGTGAAATTTCAGTAGAGATATTTATAGTAATTATTTATTGTAATATTGACCAGCCCTATTGTAAATGGGCAGCCAATGAGTGTTCAATGACTGACTCAGAGTAATGAAACTACCTACTCAGAGAGTCCTTGTAGTATACCAGTTTTTTCCTATGTAAAAATATTACTTTGATTACTATGCAACACAAACTTATTTTGGAAATCAGCTAGCTATGTACAAACCACTAGAAAACCACCTGTTTCACCACTGCCAGCACATAGTAGTATACTTGACTTCTAACATAATAACTCTTCACTGTACAATTTCTATCAGCCTGGCACACTTCAGTCATCAACTCTTCCTTATTATTAACATACACACATCCCTAGAATAAATAGTTTGCAATATGTGATCATGTAAAATGTGCCCAAACCATCTTGGCACACGCAACTCCACTCTGTCCTCCAACTTCTTCACCATCCCTGTTCTGATTAGAACCACGCTGTTGGTGATCTGGTCTCATAGCGTTACTCCAGCCATGGTCCTGAAACATTTCATCTCAAAAACATTCAACCTTCTTCTCTCCTCTGCTCTCACCCCCCAAGCCTCAGCTTCGTAGAGCACAGTTGGGACAACAACACCCCCATACAGCCCTCTCTTTGCTTCCATCCCCAACGTCCTACAGTTCCTTAAACTCTTTAGTGCACCCAACACTTTACATCCCTCCTTCACTTGCACCTTCACTTCAGTTTCCACTAGTTCAGTTATCTCCACATGGGAGCGCAGATACTTGAAACACTGAACTTCCTCCAATAGCTCTCCATTTAAGGTGACACTAATTTTGCTTGCATCAACTGTCCTCGAGCATCTCATTACTTAAATCGAAGCTTCCTCCTCTCCACACTCTACCGCGGTCAGTCACAAGCCTACATAGCTTCTCCTCTGAATCCGCATCCAGGGCCATATCATCAGCGAATAGCTACTGGCTCAACTACCAACTCTGCCCATTCCCTTCCAATAGTTCCAAGTCACAACCCAGCACACTCGCGTTCACCTCCCTGACCACTCCATCCATATAGGGGTTGAACAGCCAGGGAGACATCACGCAGCCTTGTCTCAGTCCCACTTTCACTGTGAACCAATCACTCACCTTGCTCCCCACTCTGACACATGCTCGGCTGTCTGCATAGAAACTCTGAACCGCTTTGGACAGATGTCCGCCCACTCCTTTGAAATGCAAAACCCTCCACAGCGCTTTCCTGTCAATCCTGTCGTATGCCTTCTCCAGATCCATGAAGGCACAGAACACATCCTTTCCTTTGGCAAGGTACTTCTCACAGACCTGTCTCACTGCAAAAATCTGATCGGTACACCCTCTACCACTCCTAAAGCCA
>SDVV010018812.1:0-13669 GCA_016164225.1 Gammarus roeselii
TGGTTGTTTTAGTTGTTATAAATGTTTTAGTTTTTTTTTGTCGTTGTTTCAGTTGTTATAGTTGTTTTAGTTGTTTTAGATGTTTTAATTTATTCAGGTGTTTTAATTGTTTCAGTTGTTCTAGTTGTTTTAGTTGTAAGAGTTGTTAAAGTTGATGCGGTTGTTTTAGTTGTTGTAGGAGGGATGGTTGTTTTAGGTGGTTCAGTTGTTCTAAGTGTTTAGTGGTTTTAGGTGTTTCAGTTGTTCCAGGTGTTCTAGGTGTTCTGGGTGTTTTGTTGTTTTAGGTGTTTTAGTAGTTTTAGTTGTTCTAGTTGTTCTAGTTGTTTTAGTTGTTTTAGTTTTATAGTTGTTATAGTTGTTTAGTTGTTTTAGTTGTTATTGTTGTTGTAGTTGTTGTGGTTGTTCTAGTTGTTTTTTGGTGGTATAGTTGTTATAGGTGTTATAGGTGTTATAGTTGTTTTAGGTGTTCTAGTTGTTATATGTGTTTCAGATGTTTTAGTTGTTATAGTTGTTTCAGTTGTTATACTTGTTTCTGGTGTTTTAGATGGTTTAGGTGTTCTAGTCGTTTTAGGAGTTTTGGTTGTCTATAGGAGTTTTAGTTCTTTAGGTGTTTAAGTTGTTGTTAGGTATTTAGTTATTTTAGGTGTTCTAGGTGTTTCAGGTGTTATAGATGTTTTAGTTGTTTTAGGTGTTATAGTTGTTATAGGTAGTTTAGTTGTTTTAGGTGTTTCAGTTCTTCCAGGTGTTCTAAGTGTTCTGGGTGTTTTAGTTGTTTTAGTTGTTTTAGTTGTTTTAGTTGTTCTAGTTGTTCTAGTTGTTCTAGTTGTTTTAGTTGTTATAGCTGCTCTAGTTGTTTTAGTTGTTTTAGTTGTTATAGGTGTTTTAGTTGTTTTAGTTGTTGTAGTTGTTTTAGTTGTTTTAGGTGTTATAATTGTTTTATGTGTTCTAGTTGATATAGGTGTTTTAGATATTTGTTTTTAGTTGTTTAGTTGTTTTAGTTGTTTTAGTTGTTAGAGTTGTTTCGGTTGTTTAGTTGTTTTAGTTGTTTTAGTTGTTTTTGTTGTTCTAGTTGTTTTAGTTGTTATAGGTGTTATAGTTGTTATAGGAATTTTAGTTGTTCAATGTGTTTTAGGTGTTCTATGTGTTAAAGGTGTTATAGGTGTTCAAGGTGTTTAGTTGTTTAGGTGTTCTAGTTGTTTTATGTGTTCTAGTTGTTATAGGTGTTCAAGGTGTTCTAGGTGTTTCAGGTGTTTTAGTTGTTTCAGTTGTTTCTGTTGTTATAGTTGTTTTAGTTATTGTAGGTGTTATAGTTTTCATAGGTAGTTTTGTTGTTCAAGATGTTATAGTTGTTATAGTAGTTTTAGTTGTTTGAGTTGTTTTAGTTGTTATAGTTGTTTTAGTTGTTTTAGGTAGGTCGGTAGGTAGGTGTTTTAGTGGTTTTATGTTTTCTAGTTGTTATAGGTGTTATAGGTGTTTTAGGTGTTTCTGGTTTTTAGTTGTTGTAGTTGTTATAGTTGTTATAGTTGTTTTAGTTGTTCTAGTTGTTATAGTTGTTCTAGTTGTTCAAGGAGTTTTAATTGTTATAGGTGTTATACTTGTTTTTTGGTGTTTTAGTTGTTTTAGGTGTTATAAATGTTTTAGGGGTTTTAGTTTTTCTAGTTGTTTAGGTGTTTTAGTTGTTTTAATTGTTGTTGTTGTTATAGGTGTTCAAGTCGTTCTAGTTGTTGCAGGTGTTTTAGTTGTATCAGTTGTTTTGGTTGTTATAGTTGTTTTAGTTGTTGAAGGTGTTATAGTTGTTATAGGTAGTTTAGTTGTTCAAGTTGTTTTAGTTGTTATAGTAGTTTCAGTAGTTTGAGTTGTTTTAGTTCTTATAGTTGTTTTAGTTGATGTAGGTAGGTAAGTGGGTAGGTGTTTTAGTGGTTTTATGTGTTCTAGTTGTTATAGGTGTTAAAGGTGTTTATGGTGTTATAGTTGTTTTAGGTGTTATAATTGTTTTAGGGGTTTTAGTTTTCCTAGTTGTTTAGGTGTTTTAGGTGTTTTAATTGTTGTTTTTGTTTTAATTGTTTTAATTGTTTTAGTTGTTATAGTTGTTATAGTTATTTTAGTTGTTATAGTTGCTATAGTTGTTTTAGTTGTTATAGGTGTTCTAGGTGTTTTAGGTGTTATAGTTGTTCAGTTGTTGCTGTTGTTTTTAGTTGTTTTAGATGTTTTAGTTAATTTAGGTGTTCCAGTTGTTTTAGTTGTTATAGTTGTTAAAGTTGTTTTAGTTGTTTTAGTTGTTTTAGTTATTATAAATGTTCTTGTTGATTTAGTTGTTGAGTTGTTTTAGATGTTATAGGTGCTTTAGTTGTTATAGGTGTTTTAGTTGTTTAGTTGTTTAGGTTGTTTTAGTTGTTTTAGTTGTTTTAGGTGTTTTAGTTGTTGTAGTTGTTTTAGTTGTTTATTTGTTTAGTTGTTGTAGGTGTTATAGTTGTTTTAGGTGTTATAGTTGTTCTATGTGTTTTAATGATTATAGTTGTTATAGTTATTTAGTTGTTTTACTTGTTTTTGGTGTTATAGTTGTTTTAGGTGTTCTAGTTGTTTTAGGAGTTCTAGTTGTTATAGGTGTTTTAGTTGTTGTAGGTGTTTTATTGTTTTAGGTGTTTCAGTTGTTATAGGAGTTTTAGATGGTTTGGTGTTAGTTGTTTTAGTTGTTTATAGTTGTTTTAGTTGTTCTAGTTGTTTTAGTTGTTATAGGTGTTATAGTTGTTATAGGCATTTTAGTTGTTATAGGTGTTTTAGGTGTTTCAGGTGTTATAGTTGTTTTATGTGTTTCAGTTGTTTAGGTGTTTTAGTTGTTGTAGTTGTTTTATTTGTTTTAGGTGTTTTATTTGTTATAGTTGTTTGAGTTGTTCTTGTTGTTTTAGTTGTTTTAAGTGTTTCAGTTAATTTAGGCGTCATTGATTTTTTTAGTTGTTTTAGTTGTTTTAGTTGTTGTAGTTGTTTTAGTTGTTTTAGTTGTTTTACATGTTATAAATGTTGAGTTTTTCTAGTTATTTTAGTTGTTTTAGTTGTTATAGGTGTTATAGTTGTTATATGTGTTCTAGTTGTTTAGTTGTTTTGGTTGTTTTAGTTGTTTTAGGTGTTTTTGTTGTTGTAGTTCTAGTTGTTTTAGGTGTTCTAGTTGTTATATGTGTTATAGTTGTTGTGGGTGTTATCGTTGTTTTATGTGTTACAGTTGTTATAGTTGTTATCGTTGTTTCACTTGTTTTCTGGTTTTCTAGATGTTTAAGGTGTATTAGTTGTTCTAGGTGTTTTAGGAGTTGTAGTTGTTTAGTTGTTTCAGTTGTTATAGGTGTTTCAGTTGTTCTAGGTGTTTCAGTTGTTATAGGTGTTCTAGTTGTTTAGGTATTTTAGTTGTTTTAAATGTTATAAATGTTTGAGCTTTTCTAGTTATTTTAGTTGTTTTAGTTGTTTTAGGTGTTTTAGTTGTTATAGTTGTTTAGTGTTCTAGTTGTTTTAGTTGTTTTAGTTGTTCAAGGTGTTATAGTTGATTTTTACTTGTTGTAGTTGTTTTAGTTGTTATAGTTGTTGTTGTTGGTTTAGTTGTTTTGGTTGTTTTGGTTCATATAAATGTTATAGTTGTTTCAGTTATAATAGATGTTTTAGTTGTTTTAGGTGTTATAATTGTTATATGTGTTTAAGTTGTTCAGTTGTTTCGGTTGTTCTAGTTGTTCTAGGTGTTTTTGTTGTTCTAGTTGTTCAAGGTGTTTTAGTTGTTTTAGTGGTTTTAAATGTTATAAATGTTTGAGTTTTTCTAGTTATTTTAGTTGTTTTAGTTGTTCTAGGTGTTTTAGTTGTTTTTGTTGTTGTAGTTGTTCTAGTTGTTTTAGGTGTTCTAGTTGTTATATGTGTTATAGTTGTTTTGGGTGTTATCGTTGTTTCATGTGTTATAGTTGTTTTAGTTGTTATCGTTGTTTTACTTGTTTCTGATGTTCTAGTTGTTTAAGGTGTTTTAGTTGTTCTAATTGTTTTAGGTGTTTTAGTTGTTCTAATTGTTTTAGGTGTTTTAGTTGTTTTGGTTGTTTTAGTTGATTTAGGTGTTATAGTTGTTGTAGTTGTTTTAGTTGTTTAGGTGCATTAGTTGTTATAGGTGTTATAGTTGTTTTAGGTGTTATAGTTGTTTTAGTTGTTTAGGTGTTTAGTTGTTATAGGTGTTATAGTTGTTTTAGGTGTTATAGTTGTTCTATGTTTTTTAAAGGTTATTGTTGTTTAGTTGTTGTACTTGTTTCTGGTGTTTTAGTTGTTTTAGGTGTTCTAGTTGTTTTAGGAGTTCAAGTTGTTTTAGGTGTTTCAGTTGTTATAGGTGGTTCAGTTGTTCTAGGTGTTTCAGTTGTTTTAGGAGTTCTAGTTGTTTAGGTGTTTTAGTTGTTTTAGGTGTTTTAGTTGTTTAGGTTGTTGTAGTTGTTGTAGTTGTTTTAGTTGTTTTAGATGTTTTAGTCGTTATAGTTGTTTTAGTGTTTTAGTTGTTTTAGTTGTTTTAGTTGCTCAAGGTGTTATAGTTGTTTTAGTTGTTGTGGTTGTTTTAGTTGTTATAGTTGTTGTAGTTGGTTTAGTTGTTTTAGTTGTTTTGGTTCATATAAATGTTATAGTTTTTACAGTTGTTATAGTTGTTTTAGTTGTTTTAGTTGTTTTAGTTGTTATATGTGTTTAAATTGTTTAGTTGTTTCGGTTGTTCTAGTTGTTCGAGGTGTTTTTGTTGTTGTAGTTGTTCTAGGTGTTTTAGTTGTTGTAGGTGTTATGGTTGTTTTAGGTGTTATCGTTGTTTCATGTGTTTTAGGTGTTTTAGTTCTTTTAGTTGTTATAAATGTTTAGTTGTTTGGTTGTTTTGGTTGATTTTCATTGTTTTAGTTGTTGTAGTTGTTTTAGTTGTGTAGGTGCTTTAGTTGTTATAGGTGGTATAGTTGTGTTTGGAGTTATAGTTGTTATGTGTTTTAGGTGTTATAGTTGTTATAGTTGTTTCAGTTGTTATACTTGTTTTTGGTGTTTTAGTTGTTCTAGGTGTTCAAGTCGGTTTAGGAGTTCTAGATTTTTTAGGTGTTTTAGTTGTTGTAGGTGTTTTTGTTGTTTTTGGTGTGCAGTTGTTTTAGGAGTTTTAGTTGTTTTAGGTGTTTTAGTTGTTGTCGTTGTTTTAGTTGTTCTAGTTGTTTTAGTTGTTGTAGGTGTTATAGTTGTTATAGTTTTTTTTATTTGGTATAGGTGTTTTAGCTCTTTAGTTGTTATGGTTGTTTTATGTGTTCTAGTTGTTATAGGTGTTATGGTTGTTTAAGGTGTTGAATTGTTTTAGTTGTTTTAGTTGTTGTAGGTGTTTTAGGTGTTATAGGTGTTTTAGGTGTTTGTAGGTAATTTGGTTGTTAGGGTGTTTTAGTTGTTTAAGGTGTTTTAATTGTTTTAGGAATTATAGTTGTTATAGGTGTTCTAGTTGTTTTAGGTGTTGTAGTTGTTATAGTTGTTTAAGTTGTTTCAGTTGCTTTAGTTGTTGTAGGTGTTATAGTTAATTTAGGTGTTATAGTTGTTTAGTTGTTTTAGTTGTTGTAGTTGTTTTAGTCGTTTAGTTTTTTTAGTTGCTTTGGTAGCTTTAGTGGTTTTAGTTGTTATAGTTGTTTCAGTTGTTGTAGTTATTTTAGTTGTTTCAGTGGTTTAGTTGTTTTAGTTGTTTCAGTCGTTTTAGGTGTTATAGTTAATATAGGTATTTCAGTTGTTATATGTGTTTTAGGTGTTATAGGTGTTATAGTTGTTATAGTTGTTTTATGTGTTGTAGTTGTTTTAGGTGTTTAGTTGTTTTAGGTGTTATAGTTGTTTTAGTTGTTATAGTTGTTCTAGTTGTTTTAGGTGTTTTTAGTTGTTATAGTTGTTTTAATTGTTTTAGTTGTTCTAGGTGTTTTAGTTGTTTTAGTTGTTATAGTTGTTTTAGGTTATATTTGTTTTAGGTGTTTTAGTTGTTATAGGCGTTATAGTTGTTGTAAGTGTGTTAGTTGTTTTAGATGTTATAGTTGTTTTATGTGTTATAGTTGTTTCAGGTGTTTAGTTGTTTAATGTGTTATAGTTGTTTTAGGTGTTTTAGTTGTTGTAGGTGTTTAAGTTGTTCTAGATGTTATATATGTTATGTGTGTTCTAGTTGTTTTAGGTGTTTTAGTCGTTGTTGGTGTTTTAGTTGATATAGGTGTTTCAGTTGGTTAGATTTTTTCTAGATGTTCTAGGTGATTTAGTTGTTATAGCTGTTTCAGTTGTTTTAGGTATTTCAGGGTTTTTAGGAGTCTTGGTTGTTTTAGTTATTAAGGTGTTATAGTTGTTTTAGTTGTTGTAGTTGTTATAGTTGTTTTAGTTGTTTTATTTGTTAGTTGTTTTAGTTGTTTATAGTTGTTTTAGTTGTTCTAGTTGTTTTAGTTGTTATAGGTGTTATAGTTGTTATAGGTATTTTAGTTGTTATAGGTGTTTTCGGTGTTTTAGGTGTTATAGTTGTTTTATGGGTTTCAATTGTTTAGGTTTTTTAGTTGTTATTGGTGTTTTAGTTGTTGTAGGTGTTTCAGTTGTTTTCTAGGTGTTTTAGTTGTTCTAGGTGTTTCAGTTGTTTGGGTGTTCTAGTCGTTATAGGTGTTTTAGTTGTTATAGTTGTTCAAGTTGTTTAAGTTATTTTAGTTGTGTTATTTGTTTCAGTTGTTTGAGCTGGTATAGTTGTTTTAGTTGTTATAGTTGTTTAGTTGTTTTAGGTGTTATAGTTGTTTAAGGTGTTTTACTTCCTTCAGTTGTTTCAGTTGTTTTAGTTGTTTTAGGTGTTCCAGTTGTTTTACGTGTTATAGTTTCGTAGGTGTTTCAGTTTTTAAAGGTGTTTTAATTGTTTTGGATGCTCTAGTTGTTTTAGTCGTTATAGTTGTTTGTGGTGTTATTTTTGTTATAGGTGTTCTAGTTGTTATAGGGGTTGTAGTTGTTCTAGGTGTTTCAGTTGATATAGGTGTTGTAGTTGTTATAGGTGATCCAGTTGTTTTAGTTTTTTTAGGTGTTTTAGGTGTTATAGTTGTTTTAAGTGTTCTGGTTGTTCAAGTTGTTCTAATTGTTCTAGTTGTTTCCAGTGGTTTTTGTTGTTATAGGTGTTTTAGTTGTTTCATTTATTACAGTTGTTATAGTTGTTTTGGTTGTTCTAGGTGTTTTAGTTGTTTAGGTGTTTAAGTTGTTTGGGTGTTGTAGTTATTATAGGTGTTCCAGTTGTTTTAGGTGTTTTTTTAGGTGTTTTAGGTGTTATAGTTGTTATAGGTGTTCTGGTTGTATTAGTTGTTTTTGTTGTTCTAGTTGTTTTAGTTGTTGATGTTGTTCTAGGTGTCTTAGTTGTTTCATTTGTTATAGTTGTTATGGTTGTTTTAGTTCTTTAAGTTGTTTTATTTGTTTCTGGGGTTATAGTTGTTTTATCTGTTTTAGTTGTTCTAAGAGTTTAGTTGTTTTAGTTGTTCAAGTTGTTTAAGTTGTTATAGATGTTTCAGGTGTTTTAGTTCATTTAGGTGTTCTATGTGTTAGTTGTTTTAGTTGTTGTAGTTGTTTTCGTTGTTTTAGTTGTATTAGTTGTTTTAGTTGTTATAGTTGATTTAGTTGTTGTAGTTGTATTGGTTGTTTTAGTTTTTATAGGTGTTATACTTGTTATAGGTGTTTTAGTTGTTTTAGTTATTTGTATTGATTTAGTTGTTTTAGGTGTTTTAGTTGTAATAGGTGTTATAGTTGTTATAGGTGTTGCAGTTGTTTATAGGTTTGTTAGGTGTTTAAGGTGTTTTAGTTGTTATAGGTGTTTTGTTGTTTTAGTTGTTTTAGGTGTTTTAGTTGTTGTATTTGTTGTAGTTGTTTTAGTGGTTATAGGTGTTTAGTTGTTATAGGTTATTTAGTTGTTTTAAGGTGTTCTAGGTGTTTAGGTGTTTCATGTGTTCTATGTGTTATATGTGTTATATGTGTTGTAGTTGCTTTAGGTGTTTTAGTGATTGTAGGAGTTCTAGTTGTTATAGGTGTTTTATTTGTTGTATGTGTTTCAGTTGTTTTAGGTGTTTTCGTTGTTTTAGGTGTTCAAGTTGTTATAGTTGTTTAGTTTTTTTAGTTGCTTTGGTAGCTTTAGTTGTTTTAGATGTTATAGTTGTTTCAGTTGTTGTAGTTATTTTAGTTGTTTTAGTTGTTTAGTTGTTTTAGTTGTTTCAGTCGTTTTAGGTGTTATAGTTAATATAGGTATTTCAGTTGTTATAGGTGTTTTAGGTGTTATAGGTGTTATAGTTGTTATAGTTGTTTTATGTGTTGTAGTTGTTTTAGGTGTTTAGTTGTTTTAGGTGTTATAGTTGTTCTCGGTGTTATAGTTGTTATGGGTGTAATCGTTGTTTTAGGTGTTTTAGGTGTTTCAGTTGTTTTTAGTTGTTTTAGTTGTTATAGTTGTTTTAGTTGTTATAGTTGTTCTAGTTGTTTTAGGTGTTTCTAGTTTTTATAGTTGTTTTAGTTGTTTTAGTTGTTTTAGGTGTTTTAGTTGTTTTAGTTGTTATAGTTTATTTATGTTATATTTGTTTTAAGGTGTTTTAGTTGTTATAGGTGTTATAGTTGTTGTAAGTGTTAGTTATTTTAGATGTTATAGTTGTTTTATGTGTTCTAGTTGTTTCAGGTGTTCAGTTGTTTAAGGTGTTATAGTTGTTTTAGGTATTTTAGTTGTTTTAGGTGTTTAAATTGTTCTAGATGTTATAGTTGTTATATGTGTTCTATTTGTTTTAGGTGTTTTAGTTGTTGTTGGTGTTTTAGTTGATATAGGTGATTTAGTTGTTATAGCTGTTTCAGTTGTTTTAGGTGTTTCAGGGTTTTTAGGAGTCTTAGTTGTTTTAGTTGTTTAGGTGTTTTAGTTGTTTTAGTTGTTGTAGTTGTTTTAGTTGTTTTAGTTGTTTTATTTGTTAGTTGTTTTAGATGTTTATGGTTGTTTTAGTTGTTCTAGTTATTTTTAGTTGTTATAGGTGTTATAGTTGTTAAAGGTATTTTAGTTGTTATAGGTGTTTTAGGTGTTTCAGGTGTTATAGTTGTTTTATGTGTTTAAGTTGTTTAGGTTTTTTAGTTGTTATAGGGGTTTTAGTTGTTGTAGGTGTTTTAGTTGTTTTCTAGGTGTTATAGTTGTTCTAGGTGTTTCAGTTTCTTGGGTGTTCTAGTCGTTATAGGTGTTTTAGTTGTTATAGTTGTTCTAGTTGTTTAAGTTATTTTAGTTGTTTTATTTGTTTCAGTTGTTTGAGCTGGCATAGTTGTTTTAGTTGTTATAGTTGTTTTAGTTGTTTTAGGTGTTATAGTTGTTTAAGGTGTTTTAGTTGCATTAGTTGTTTCAGTTGTTTCAGTTGTTTTAGGTGTTTCAGTTGTTTTACGTGTTATAGTTTTGTAGGCGTTTCAGTTGTTAAAGGTGTTTCAGTTGTTTTAGATGTTCTAGTTGTTTTAGTTGTTATAGTTGTTTGTGGTGGTATAGTTGTTTAGGTGTTTAAGTTGTTCTGGGTGTTGTAGTTGTTATAGGTGTTCCAGTGGTTTTAGGTGTTTTTTTAGGTGTTTTAGGTGTTATAGTTGTTATAGGTGTTCTGGTTGTTTGAGTTGTTTTAGTTGTTCTAGTTATTTTAGTTGTTGATGTTGTTCCAGGCGTCTTAGTTGTTTAATTTGTTATAGTTGTTATGGTTGTTTTAGTTCTTTTAGTTGTTTTAATTATTTCTGGTGTTATAGTTGTTTTAGGTGTTCTAGTTGTTCTAAGAGTTTAGTTGTTTTAGTTGTTCAAGTTGTGTTAGTTGTTATAGATGTTTCAGGTGTTTTAGTTAATTTAGGTGTTCTATGTGTTAGTTTTTTTAGTTGTTATAGTTGTTTCAGTTGTTTTAGTTGTTTAGTTGTTTTAGTGGTTTCAGTCGTTTCATGTGTTATAGTTGTTATAGGTATTTTGGTTGTTTTAGGTGTTTTAGGTGTTTTAGTTGTTATAGTTGTTATAGTTGTTATAGTTGTTTTATGTGTTGTAGTTGTTTTATGTGTTTTAGTTGTTATAGGTGTTATAGTTGTTTAGGTTTTATAGTTGTTTTAGGTGTTATAGTTTTTTTAGGTGTTTTAGGTGTTTCAGTTGTTGTAGGTGTTTTAGTTGTTAAGATGTTTTAGTTGTTTTAGGTGTTTTATTTGTTTTTGGTGTTATAAATGTTTCAGGTGTTTTAGTTGTTTCAGGTGTTGCAATTGTTTTAGGTATTTTAGTTATTTTAGGTGTTCTAGTTGTTATAGGTGTTCTAGTTGTTTAAGTTGTTTTGTTGTTTTAATTGTTTTAGTTGTTATAGTTGTTATAGTTGTTTTAGTTGTTATAGTTTTTATAGTTGTTATAGTTGTTATAGGTGTTCTAGGTGTTTTAGGTGTTTTAGTTGTTATATTTGTTCCAGCTGTTTTAGTTGTTTTAGGTGTTTAGTTAATTTCGGTGTTCCAGTTGTTTTAGTTGTTAGAGTTGTTGAAGTTGTTTTAGTTGTTTTAGTTGTTAGAGTTGTTTTAGTTGTTACAGATGTTTTAGTTGTTTTATTTGTTCAGTTGTTTTAGTTGTTATGGGTGTTATAGTTGTTATAGGTTTTTTAGTTGTTTAGTTGTTTCAGTTTTTTAGTTGTTATAGTTGTTTTATGTGTTTTAGTTGTTGTAGTTGTTTTAGTTGTTTAGGTGTTTAGTTGTTATAGGTGTTATAGTAGTTCTAGGTGTTATAGTTGCTCTATGTGTTTCGAAGGTTATAGTTCTTATAGTTGTTTTAGTTGTTTTACTTGTTTCTGGTGTTTAGTTGTTCTAGGTGTTCTAGTTGTTTTAGGAGTTCTAGTTGTTTTAGGTGTTCTAGTTGTTGTAAGTGTTTCAGTTGTTTTAGGTGTTTCAGTTGTTATAGGAGTTTTGAATGTTTAGGTGTTTTAGTTGTTTTAGGTGTTTTAGTGGTTTAAGTTGTTTTAGTTGTTGTAGTTGTTTAGTTGTTTTAGGTGATTTATTTGTTATAGTTGTTTTAGTTGTTCTAGTTGTTTTAGTTGTTTAGGTGTTAAGGTTAATTTAGGTGTTAGAGTTGTTTTAGTGGTTTTAGTTATTGTAGTTGTTTTAACTTTTAGTTGTTTTGGTTTTCTATAAATGTTTCAGTTTTTCTAGCTGTTTCAGTTGTTATAGTTGTTATAGGTGTTTTGATTGTTATATGTGTTTTAGTTGTTTAGTTGTTTTGGTTGTTTTAGTTGTTTTAGGTGTTTTTGTTGTTGTAGTTGTTCTAGTTGTTTTGGGTGCTATAGGTGTTATTGTTGTTTTAGGTGTTATCGTTGTTTTATGTGTTGTAGTTGTTTTAGTTGTTATCGTTGTTTTACTTGTTCCTGGTGTTTAGTTGTTTAAGGTGTTCTAGTTGTTCTATGTGTTTTAGGTGTTTTATTTGTGTTGTTTTTTCAGTTGTTGTAGTTGTTTTAGGTGTTATAGTTGTTATATGTGTTTTAGTTGTTCTAGTTGTTTGGTTGTTTTAGTTGATTTAGGTGTTATAGTTGTTGTAGTTGTTTTAGTTGTTTAGGTGCTTTAGTTGTTAGAGGTAATATAGTTGTATTAGGTGTTATTGTTGTTCTATGTGTTTTAGGTGTTATAGTTGTTTAGTTGTTTAGTTGTTCTACTTGTTTCTGGTGTTTTAGTTGTTCTAGGTGATCTAGTTGTTATAGGAGTTCTGGTTGTTTTAGATGTTTTATTGTTGTAGGTGTTCAGTTGTTATAGGTGTTATAGTTGTTTTAGGTGTTATAGTTGTTCTATGTGTTTTAAATGTTGTAGTTGTTTTAGTTGTTTCACTTGTTTCTGGTGTTTTAGTTGTTTTAGATGTTCTAGTTGTTATAGGCGTTCTAGTTGTTTTAGGTGTTTTAGTTGTTGTAGGTGTTTTAGTTGTTCTATGTGTTTCAGTTGTTTTAGGAGTTCTAGTTGTTTTAGGTGTTTTAGTTGTTTCAGGTGTTTTAGTTGTTAAGATGTTTTAGTTGTTGTAGTTGTTTTAGTTGTTATAGGTGTTTTAGTTGTTATAGTTGTTATAGTGTTTCTAGTTGTTTTAGTTGTTTTAGTTGTTATAGTTGTTTTAGGTGTTTTAGTTATTTTAGTTGTTGTAGTTTTTTAGTTGTTATTGGTGTTTTAGGTGTTATAATTGTTGTATGTGTTTTAGTTGCTATAGGTGTTTTAGTTGTTTTAGGTGTTATAGTTTTTTAGGTGTCGTAGTTGTTTCAGGTGTTTTCGTTGTTATAGGTGTTTTAAGTGTACTAGGTGTTTAAGGTGGTTTATGTGTTTTATGTGTGATAGTCGTTTAGGTGTTTTAGTTGTTGTGGGTGTTTCAGTTGTTATAAGTGTTTTAGTTCTTATAGGTATTTTAGTTGTTCTATGTGTTTTCGTTGTTTTATGTGTTTTACTTGTTCAGGTGTTTCAGTTGTTTTGGTGTTTTAGTAGTGTTTTTAGTTGTTGTAGTTGTTTTAGTTGTTTTAGTTGTTATAGGTGTTTTAGTTGTTAAAGGTGTTTTAGTTGTTTGTAGTGTTATGGTTGTTTTAGTTGTTTAAGGGGTATAGTTGTTTAGGTGTTTTGGTGGTTTTAGGTGTTCTAGTTGTTATAGGTGTTTTAGGTTTTCTATGTGTTTTAGTTGTTTTATGTGTTTTAGGCGTTCTAGTTGTTTTAGTTGTTTTAGTTGTTATAGTAGTTTTAGTTGTTTCTGGTGTTTCAGTTGTTATAGGTGTTCTAGTTGTTATAGGAGTTTTAGTTGTTTTGGGTGTTTGAGTTGTTTTAGATGTTATAGTTGTTATAGGTGTTGCAGTTGTTTATAGTTTTTTTAGGTGTTTAAGGTGTTTTAGTTGTTCTAGGTGTTTAGTTGTTTAGTTGTTTTAGATGTTTTAGTTGTTGTATTTGTTGTAGTTGTTTTAGTGGTTTTAGGTGTTTTATTTTTTATAGGTGTTTTAGTTGTTCGTAGGTGTTCTAGGTGTTTAGGTGTTTCATGTGTTTTATGCGTTATATATGTTATATGTGTTTTAGTTGTTCCAGGTGTTATAGTGGTTTTAGGTGTTTTAGTTGTTATATGTGCTTTATTTGTTTTATGTGTTTCAGTTGTTTTAGGTGTTTAGTTGTTTTAGGTGTTTTAGTTGTTTTAGTTGTTTAGTTTTTTAGGTGCTTTGGTTGCTTTAGTTGTTTATTTGTTATAGTTGTTTCAGTTGTTGTAGTTGTTTTAGTTGTTTAGGTTGTTTAGTTGTTTTAGTTGTTTCAGTCATTTTAGGTGTTATAGTTGTTATAGGTATTTCAGTTGTTATAGGTGTTTTAGGTGTTATGTGTGTTATAGTTGTTATAGTTGTTTTATAAGTTTTAGTTGTTTTAGGTGTTTAGTTTTTTTAGGTGTTATAGTTGTTTTTGGTGTTAAAGTTGTTATGGGTGTTATCGTTGTTTAAGGTGTTTTAGGTGTTTCAGTTGTTTTAGGTAATTTAGTTAATTTAGTTGTTTTAGTTGTTGTAGTTGTTTAAGTTGTTTTAGTTGTTTTAGTTGTTGTAGTTGTTCTAGTTATTTTAGTTATTTAGTTGTTATAGTTGTTTAGTTGTTATAGTTGTTTCAGTTGTTATAGTTGATTTAGTTGTTATAGGTGTTTCTAGTTGTTATAGTTGTTTTAGTTGTTTGTAGTTGTTATAGG